>PVKV010002251.1:33137-174360 GCA_004027835.1 Alouatta palliata | reverse complement strand
GGTTCAAGCAATTCTCCTGCCTCAGCCTCCCGAGTAGCTGGGACTACAGGCACATGCCACCATGCCCAGCTAATTTTTGTATTTTTAGTAGAGACGGGGTTTCACCATGTTGACCAGGATGGTCTCGATCTCTTGACCTCGTGATCCACCCGCCTCGGCCTCCCAAAGTGCTGGGATTATAGGCGTGAGCCACTGCGCCCGGCCTGCACAAAATTTATAAAGAGCTACTTAATGCCAGATACGTGCTGAAAAAATTACACTGAAAGAATGTGTTTCACTTACATTCCTCATACTGACATACTTTTATTTTAGCATACACTCTTACGCAAAGGGGCTATAACATACTTTCTAAATATTTCATCTCTATTTCCCACCACAAATTTCAATTACTCAGTCAATGACATGTGATGATCACATTTTTAAAACATCAGTTTAGTATGTTGCCAAATGTTGACGCTTTCACATTCCCTGGGAGAAGGCGCCATCAGCCAATGGACCTTTCACCCTATCACGTCCTATCTTTTAGCTACTCTTATTTGTGACACGCATATTTTCTCTTCTCGTGCACTCACTGGACACTGTGGTGCTGGTAAACTCCGTCTGTTGCTGTAACACAGGATCAGTGGGTTACAAGGTAGGGTGCCCTTGCCAAGAGAGTGACTACTCAGTATAAAGAAAGGCTAGCTTGTACTCTGAGTTTCTGTGGACCCCGAGACACAGATGACCAGCTGTGGTAGCTCTAAAAATCTGAAGACAACTCCATGCCCTCTGAAAATACAAATTCTAACAGTGTTATCTACCAAACCAGTGTTCCCACAGCGTGAAGCCAGCCTCTCTGGGAAAACTTCAATATCCTCCCAGGAAGGTTCAAGCAGTCCAAGACATATTCTTTTTTTCCTTGGGACTTGCCAAAATCAGACAGTAGGATTCAACAAATATTTCTAAATACTGTACTTAATATACTGTTCCCTGTGAGAATATACAGTGGAAGTGATCCAGCAAGGAAGAAAACAGGCTGCCTTCTGTGTGTGATTAGATTAGCCTGCCTAAAGACGTGTTTTTCTCAATCTTGTTCTATTTACAAGTCTTTTTTTTTTTTTTTTAAAGGGCAAGTGATTTCTCCAATTATTGATTTTACTATTCAAGGCTTGTCTCAGGAAGAGCTAAATCTCTTTTTGCTCCCTTTATACTTACCCCGAGGCAATGTGTTAAAGGCACCACATTTGTTTTAACAAGAGGAAGGGATGGAGAGAAGGGGGAAGTGAAAATGACGATTTTCCCACAAAATCATAACAAACAGCAATAGAGTAACTGACAGGCTAACTCTCCTGATTGAATGGACAATGGAAATAGAGCCAAATCCAAAGTTTAACTTCTTCCCTTCACCAGTAGGAAAGAAAGAACCAAGTTCAAGAAGCCATGACCATCCCAAAGACAAGCAGACAGACAGACAGACACAGACACAGACACACATACAGACACACATAGACACACACACACACACACACACACACACACACACAGGAAAAGCAATGATGGCACACTGGCAGTGACCCAAAACAAACCGTCCTCTCAAGAATCTCTGCTATTTTTATAACTTAGGAAAAAAAATTTTCAGAGTTTTAAATCTCCAAGAATTCTCTTCACTTTAGAGCCCTTGATGGTTCCGGCTGGAATTTTTTTATTTTTTTATTTTTATTTTTTTGAGACGTCTCTCTCTCTGTCACCAGGCTGGAGTGCAGTGTCATGATCTCAGCTCACTGCAACCTCTGTCTCCCAGGTTCCAGTGATTCTCCTGCCTCAGCCTCCTGAGTAGCTGAGACTACAGGTGCGCACCACCACATCCAGCTAATTTTTATATACTTTTAGTAGAGACGGGATTTTACTATGTTAGCCAGGATGGTCTCGATCTCCTGACCTCGTGATCTGCCCACCTCGGCCTCCCAAACTGCTGGGATTACAGGTTTGAGCCACTGGCCCAGGCTGGAATTTTTTTTTTTTCAATTTTTCTCCTCTCACACCAGTATGAGAACCCATGTTAAGAGGTCATTTGAAGGATTAAACTTCTAAGATCATTTTCATGAGAAAGAGGCTGGACATCAGGAGAAAATTGTCCTTTGGGTAGATTCTTAGGGGCTCAAAGCAGCATTTAAATTCCTCAATGAGCATCTCCACATTAGCCTGAATCCTGACCCTCTTCCAGTCAGACATCCCAAGTCTAAACCTCCTATTTACATCCTCAGACTCTGAACATTCCAGGCAGGTGGACACTGAAGTCATCCTGTTCTAACTCCCCAAAGGACACCGACAGAACATTCAAGCAAGATGAAGTTTCAAAGTCAAAACCTCACAAAATATGGAGAAGTCAGATTTTTCAAAGCACTTGCAAATAAGCTTTTTAGTGTTCTTTAAAGTTTTCATTAATGATAAGAAGTCTTTACAATTTCTGCTTTGACTTTCCACACAATTCATGGTGTCAGCTATGTACGGTATAGAAAAGGTTTCACACATTGAATATGTGAAGCAGCATAAAGCAGATAAAATACATCTGTAAAAATATGAAGCAAAATGTCAGTCTAACATCATAATTTCTCTTTGTTTTTGAGATAGAGTTTCACTCTTGTCACCTAAGCTAGAGTGCAATGGCTTGAACTCGGCTCACTGCAACCTCTGCCTCCTGGGTTCAAGCGATTCTCCTGCCTCAGCCTCTCAAGTAGCTGATATTACAGGCACCCACCACCATGCCCAACTAATTTTTGTATTTTTAGTAGAGATGGAGTTTCACCATGTTGGTCAGGCTGGTCTTGAACTCCTGACCTCAGGATATCCACCCACTTCAGCTTCCCAAAGTGCTGGGATTACAGGTATGAGCCACCATGCCCAGCCCTGATGTCATAATTTTTATACACCCATATTAGAGTACTTTCATATTCATATTATTGACGATCTATTGGTAAAGCTCCAATGATGCAGAATATCAAACAGAACGGATTTAGCAATTCTTCATGTGAAAAGTACATAGCAACATGACCAGAGCCCTGTCCAGTACCTGGCACAAGGAGGCCCACAAATATTTGCTGAACTAATTAATCAATCACTAATCTTTAACACTTTCTGCTAAGCCATCATCTAAGAAAAGAAAAGAAAAGAAAAGAAAGAAACCTCTTTCCCTTCCTTGTCTTCACAAATATCGCTAAGCAACTTACGAGTATACATGCTATTTCTATGTTTGCCGTTTTTTGTATTTAATATGCAGGTAACACACATAAATATTAGAAAATTATTAACAACAGGTGAAATAAAGTCACTTAATTATTCTCTAATCATACAGCTGTAACAACTTTTAGGTTTATATAAATCTCACAAACTATTTCCAATATATATGCACATACATGAATGCCTGGAACACCAATTTGTTAGTTTAAAAAAAAATAGGGTCCTAGAGAAATCTACACCACTCCTTAATGCCTCACTTGGTATTTTATTGCATATTTCTACTATAATTTATTTGACCACTGTAATATTGTTTAGACATCTCTAGTAAAATAGATCAGAAATAAATGCATTTGTGACCAAGCATTCTTGTAACTAAATTTTTTACACATTTGATGACACTGAGAAAAAAATTTGCCTAGATACTGCGCTGCTGAAACTGAGCAAGCATATTTTGTGGCTTTTGATTTTACATATTGTGAAATAACCCTCAGAGAATATATAAAAAATTTTTCCCAAAATAGTATGTTTTTTTCTTTACCCATAGTAATACTGGTTTTTATAATTATTCTCCAACTGAATCAGTTTAACAGTTTAAAACTACGTCTTCTTTTACAATGCCTAAAGCAAGCGTGACTGTGTCACACAATTAAATACAGATAATACGCATAACATTTTGAAGTCTCAGCTCAAAGTAGATACTCATCACCAGTAGCAGGTATGAGTAGCCTTGAGAGACTGACGACGTTTTACAAAACACAGTATACGGAAGTATTAGTATTAACTGTCTCTATTAGGTTTTAAATTAAGATTGATCAAAAATTTTGTGAAAATGTTCTAAAGCTCAATATATATCAGGGTGGTTCAACTCAGGATGAGATATACATTTTTTTACTAGCCCTTTACCTTATTAGCAGATATTTTTAAAGGTCCTAGATACATTCCCTATCTCATGGCCCGAGTTTTACTTTAAATTGGTATCTGTGTGAATGTATGCACACACATATTTACATATACATATGTGTGTGTACACATACATCTATTCTACATATGCATATATCTATATACATATATTTGACATATATTGATATATATGCATACACACATATGCACACATACATACAGAGATTCAAGACCTTACTTTTCCCCCTTAGGCTTAGCAAATCAATTAATACTAATGTTTTCTTGTGTACTATTTTATCTTATTTATTTAGTATTGAGACACAGTCTCAATCTGTTGCCCAGGCTGGAGTGCACTGGCACAACCACGGCTCTCTGCAGCTTCAACCTCCCAGGCTTAAGTGATCCTTCCACGTCCACCTCCAAGTAGCCAGGAGTAGAGATGGACACCACCATGCCCGGTGAAAAAAAAAAAAAAAAAAAAAAAAAAAATTCCAGCCCGGCGCAGTGGTTCACACCTGTAATCCTAGCACTTTAGAGGCTGAGGTGGACAGATCACCCGGGGTTGGGAGTTCACCACCAGCCTGACCAACATGGAGAAACCCCATCTCTACTAAAAATAGAAAATTAGCCAGGCATGATGACACATGCCTGCAATCCCAGCTACTTGGGAGGCTGAGGCAGGAGAATCGCTTGAACCTTGGAAGGCGGAGGTTGCGGCGAACAGAGATAGTGCCATTGCACTCCAGCCTGGGCAACAAAAGCAAAACTCCATCTCAAAAAACAAAAGAAACAAAAAAGAAATTCTTTTAGAGATGGTGTCTCCCCATGCTACCCAGGCTGATCTCGAACTCCTGGGCTCCAATGAACCTCCTGCCTCAGCCTCTCAAAAAGCTGGTATTATAAACCTAAGCCATATACCCAGCCTCTTGTTCACTATTTTAAAGGAGTAATCCAAGGGGTGTTCTCACTGCAAAGCACCACAGAAAGAAAATAAAACACTACTTTCAGATTCTTCTCCTTGCATTAAACAAGTGAGTTAACAGCAAAGAAGCCTACCTCAGAACTATCTGACCTGCCCACCCCACTGAGCTGCCAAGAGCTGCACCCGCCACGTCCCACAAGCATGATAGGCTTGGCTCTGCGGGGAGCAGGCACAGCCCCACACAGTCATCGTAACTGACATCTGTGGGCAGACGCCGAGGTACACCTCAATCACGTGTGCCTGTCACAGAATGCTCGCTCACGCACCTGCTTCAACCGTGTGAGCTCAGCCTGTGGGTTTTCCTTGATTGATGTCGGTATAACTGCTTCACGCTCCCCGTGGGTGAAGGGAAGTGGGCTCTGCTCAGAGCAGTTTGTGGTGCTTTGCGCTTCCACTTGACATGACGCAAGGAAGAGCAAGTTACAGAGGTAGGCGCACGCCTGCAGGCTCTCCACACCCTCACTGACGGACCTTAAAATAAAACAACAATGAACTAGGGACTTTGAAACCCAGGAAACAAGCATGCGAAGGAAGCATCTGTCTCTTTCACTCTGAGCCAACCCCAGATGCGTCATGTGCATGCGCACGCGCGCGCGCGCGCGCACACACACACACACACACACACACACACACAAACACACACCCCCATGGCCATCAGGGGATCACTGATTTCACCATCTCTTGGCCTTCTTGGAGGCTTTCAATGGTTCTTGACTAAGCAAATTTGTGCTTTCCCCAAACTATCACAATATTCATGAAATCATTCCGACCTAGAAAAAGAGGAAAAGTGACTATCTGAGCAAATTTCACAACTTTCAACAAGGTTTGATCTATCCTAACTAAGAACAGGTTTCAACAAATCATGCCCATGTGTGTAACTTTTCGTCTTTTTTACATTCATTTATTTTCAAAGTAAATATTCAAGTCAGTTAAGTTAAAACACCTGATTTTGGATCTTTGGAACCCCACAACCGCCACGCAAGCTCCCAGGTGAATGACCTGAAAAGACTCCACAGTCTTCAGTCACCCCTACACTTGGTTCTCCTTTCCATTGCCTCTACTCCTTTGTTATAAAATTTGAGGCAATAACTATAATTTTTTAAAAAGTAAGAAAGCCAGATTATAAGAAAACTCAAAGGAGAAAATAACTGTGTATGTTAGAAAAGCATTTACAAAAGGAAAAAAAAATCCACCAATCAGATGCCCAAACTTGGGTGGTTTTTTATTTTTATTATTATTATTATTTTTGAGACAGAGTCTTGCTCTGTTGCCCAGGCTGGAGTACAGTGGTACCATCTCGGCTCACTGCAAACTCCACCTCCTGGGTTCAAGTGATTCTCCTGTCTCAGACTCCCAAGTAGCTGGGATTACAGGCACATGCCACGACACCCTGCTAATTTTTCTATTTTCAGTAGAAACGGGGTATCCCCACGATGGCCAGGCTGGTCTCAAACTCCTGACCTCAGGTGATCCGCCCACCTCTACCTCCTAAAGTGCTGGGATTACAGGCGCAAGCCACCCTGCCCAGCCTTGTGTGTTTTTTAAAATCACTTCATATATCTCGTTGGTGGACCCAGAGAAGTTTTAGCAAAAAATGTAACTGTTGCTTTCACTTGAACTTTGTGAAACTATCTTTTTTAACCCTTGAAATAATGACAATTTCAAGGGATCCGCCTAAATATTTTCTTAGACTTAAACATGCCCCAGTACTTTTGGTGATTTGGACAAAAGGTTAACAAAGGAGAGAGAATCTTCATTCTCTGCATCCTCTCCTTTTCATCCACGTTCTTTCCTCTTTTATTATTCGCCTCCTTCACTCAAGTGGGAAGTAGGAATGGGAAGGGACCCTGAGCAGTCACCCGCAACTGGACCTGGATTTCAGCCCAATTTTAGGTTCCAGAGGTATACCTATTCCTCCACGCATAAAAATGTCAAAAAGCAAACAAAAACCTAAGGCTCTAAAAACAATATTTTATCTTCTCACATCTTCCCTTCCAGGGCGTTCTACTCCCGTTGAGGTTCACTCACTCAGAGTGGGCTTAAGATCACATTCAAAAACTTAACTGGATCCCTACAAATGTCGCTGGATTTCTGAACTCCAGAACTGAACTCATCACAAGTCACTTTTTACCTTTAACATCTATATTTTCCTACTGGTCCCTGAGCTGCCGTAACATTTTCTACCCATCTTGCTTTCTTCTAAAAAGCATTTTTACTGAAAGATGCAAGTTTCCCAGTCTTCTACTACTTTCAGAAGTAGAATAAATTACTACACTGCTACCCATTACCATTTTCAGAGAAGAGTATGCATTTAAGTGAACTATCCACATCTAAAGGAAACCCATCTAAGCAGGAAGTATAAAAATAGGGGGGGAAAAAAACCTGTATTTCTAAACCATGACTATAATAACCAGGTAGTCCCTGTCCCCAGCTGGTGTGGCATCCAGACATACTGAAACTTTCTAATACATGTCCGAGGTCAGACATTAGAAAAAGAAATGATGCCAACTGAATGCAATAACGCAGGAAAAAAATCCTTAAAAGAAACCCTGTCTCTACTAAAAACAAAAAAAAATAAGCCTCGCACGGTGGCTCACGCCTGTAACCCCAGCAACTTGGGAGGCTGAGGCAGCAGAATTCCTTGAATTCGGGAGGCAGAGGTTGCAGTGAGCCGAGATCATGCCACTGCTCTCCAGCCTGGGTGACAGAGCAAGACTCTGTCTCAAAAGAAAAAAAAAAAATCTGTGTGCACAAAATGCTGACAAAACTTCACTGCACCATTGCAAGCCTAACAAAACTCCATTTAATGCCCACCGCTAAGAAAATATATTAATTTCTGTAATGCTTTCATTTCTCTACCTTTCCTTCCATGAGGATTCAGCACATGTTCAGTCTACAGGATTACCATCAGCCTGACTTCGAATATGATTGGGATGAGGTGTAGGGCAGAAACTTCAGGAGTGTAGATGCAAAACTACAAAGCCTTGACCCCATCAAAACGAAACTAGGCATCTACCTAACATGAACTAAATTATAAGATTTTTTTCTCTTAAGATTCTGCTATCCTTAAGAAATCGGTTTCTACTAGATTTCTTCCACAGAAACACTATATATTTTATATTGTAGAACAAAACCAGAAATATGGGAAGCCCAGACACAAGTTTCCTCCTTTGCTCTGAGTAACAGAAGTGTTTATCAAATTTTACAACATGGTCCATGGTACACTTAAGGATTGGTATGAACGCACCTATGATACACAGCTACTGAACACCATGGTAACAGCAACTGGGAATAGCAATCCTATTGTGCATGTATATAGTTGATTTAGAAATTTTAAATAAGCTATTGTATTTAATATTCCTTCCAGCAACAGCTAGAGGTATAAAGTATATTTGTATTCTACTCAGGAGGAAACTGAGGCTCAGGAAGTTAAATAATTTCCCCAATTGATAAAGCTGTCTGTGAATCTGAGATTCAAACCCATTACCTCCCAGTCCCAAAGCTTGCCGCTTTTCTTTCCTGAACTTCTCCTGCAAAGGTCAATCTGTGCAGTAACAGTGGGGGTTAGCGGTGAATGCGAAAGCCCCTGCCCTGCCCACCCAGGAGAGGTATGAAGTGCCTGTTATTCAGCCACGGCTGGAACTGACCATGGCAGGCCGCAGTTCCAGTGAAGCCACATTCTGGCTTCTTTGGAAAAATTGACCAAATGTTTATGTAAACATTTTTAACATCCTGGCAGCAAGTCATTTAAACACACACGCACCCATGCATGTGTACACATACATACAACTCCTCCTATGGGCAAACACAGCATTTTTGAAGGATTGATCAAGCTCTCTGGTCCTTCAATTTATGCTGTCTGCCCTACGTCACCTACTTCTCATTTATTGTATCCACAAGGAAGCCATACTATAGTCCAAAATTTCCAGTGACGCCACTGCTAAATTTATATTAGGGAAACATGCACGACGCAAATCAAAATTCTCCTCAAAACCACACATAGTTTTAGTTGACTGTAAAGAGCCACAAACTTTCACAACAAAAGCTTCTATCTTATCCCACGTTCAGCACCTGCAAAGGAACAGTAAAACACCATCACGGCCACTAAGCGGGTCTACTCTGTGGCAGTGACAGCCACAGGGGTTCCATGAGCCCCTGTTTTGCCAGATCCACGAACCAGCGAAAATTTCAAAAAAGGTAGATCACAAAAGCAGAAAGCACCTGCAGGAACCACTATCACTGTAACCTTTCTTGTCCCTCTTTCCCCTTCAAGTTTGATGATCTGGCAGTTCTGGAACTCTTCCGAGAGAAGTCAAGACTCATTCTGCCAGCCCCAGCTGTTCAAAGCTCAGCCCAATCTGTTCCATAAAGCTGGCTGCACTGTAACAATAATGTGGCTACAGTTCACCTTCATTTGCTGCAAAGATCATTAACTATCCCTCAGAGAGATAGAGTATTAAAGAAAGAGAGTGCTCGAGGCATGATAAATGGAAGTTCCTGGGTATCAGAGTTCAAAAGAGGTAGGATGATGCCAGCAAGGCCACCTGACAGTTTCCACAGCCAGAGAAAAGGGAAGGAAACAAGGGCAGGAGGGAGGCAAAATCAGAAAGAGAAATAAGAAAACCCAGCATGTGCCTGGCAAGCGTGTATGTTCATGTGAGAAGAAAATAGAGGAAAAAAAGGAAATTTGAAATAAAGACAACAGGACATGTAATATGAAGTCGTAGCAGTGACACGATCCTACCCGTCTGGCAGCTATTCTATGACAGAGGCAGAAGTAAATCTGGAAGGAGAGTGAGGGCAGAGAGAATGAATTACAATCCTATACAGAAAGAATGCCGGATTCCAGACCTTTTTCAGTATCGTAAGAGACAGTGCATTCAATAAAACCTGTATTTAAATCATGTATCTGACCTCCCATTCATAAAACTGCTGAATTACAATGTAGAGTGGGCGTGTTTCTTCATTCAACTCATGCATTCAGTTATTAAAGTCTTGCATTAGCCTTTCCAAGTCTTTTTCTGCAACCACTCCTTCCTTTTCCCCCCAACAAATCGGCCCTGTGAAAACAGCCAGTGACCAGAATGGCTGCTTCACAGGAAGTTCTGTGTGTTTAACATAAACACCTGGGAGAGCTTCAGCTGATAATGGCAGTGTCAACGTCAATACTTGTTGTGGGTGAGTTGCAATTGTTATATTAATCCAAACTAAACTCCAGTCAATGAGAGAGAGAGAACTGGTGGCTAAATGGGATTTCTAGTGGCAGACCTCACTGCCTTTCTTTGGAAATTCACAGGGTAATATAACAAAATAAACAAACAAAAAAACGAAAACAAAGCTCCATATATGACATCTTTACTATTTTCTTTATCTTCTTTTCCTTTGTTGAATCAATCCCTAGAATAATGGTTTTCAACTGGGGGCAAATTTGTCCCCTACAGTACATTTCTGGTTGCCACAGCTGGGGAGGGGAATTATGCTCCTGGCATCTACTAGGGAGAGGCAAGGGGTGCTACTATATATTCTGAAATGCACTGGACAGCTCCCCACAATACTGAATGATACACCCCCGAATGCCAGGGGTAAAGAGGTTGAGAAGCCCCACCAAGAGTCATTTCAGGTGTGAAACTCCCTGTTCTGACATACGATATGGATTTTAGGAGGGGTAGAACGGGCGCTGTTCTGTTTTGTTTTGAGCAGAGCTCACTGCAGCCTCAACCTCCCTGAGCTCAAGCAATTCTCTCACCTCAGCCTCCTGAGTAGCTGAGACTACAGGTGCACGCCACCACGCCTGGCTCATTTCTGTAGTTTTTGTAGAGACAGGGTTTTACCATGGTGGTCAGTGTGGTCTCAAACTCCTGGGCTCAAGCAGTCTCTTCCTGCCTTAGCCTTCCACAGTGCTGGGATTATAGGCGTGAGCCACCTGCCTGGTTAGAAGCATTTTTAAGTAATATTTTGCTATCATTAAAATACCTTCTCTCCACATGGTAAAACACTTAACATAAATGGAAAGGAAGGCTAAGGACAGAAATTTTAACCGAACTTAGAATCATATGGAACCCTAGTAAATCCTAATATAGCACCAAACTTTGCACAAGCCTTCAACCAGCGATTTAATTATTTAAATGCTTCCCCTTGCCAAAAAAAAAAAAAAAAAAAACACCATAGTCTGATTCAATTCACCTAGGAGGATGCTTCAGAATACATGCACCCAAAGACCATAATGTGAAAATTATATTTATAAAGAAGAAACACAGCCTTGGCCCCCTGTCATGAAGACACACCCACAGGCCCATCCAGTTGTAACAAAACCAGAGGAGTCAATGTTCAAGTAAATTGGTTCTATGTACAAAGTCTCTAGGTAACGTTCAAATTGGCATGAAATAAAGTAATTCACCTGAGGTGGGGAAAGGGGAGGAGTTAGGAATTAACCCTTTCCTGAAAGAAGACGGACAATTCCCCCAACCACACCTGGAAACTAAAGAGCAGCCTTTGATGTTGTCCTCGGTCTTAAGCCCAAAACCTCTAGGGAGACAACCTAACATGTACATGGCTTGGTAAAAAGTAATTTGCTTTGACGTAATTTGGTGTAAGCTCAGGTCATGGCCCGAACTTGCCAAATAAACAGAACTGCCTGGGATTCTTCCCAGTGGCGCTGGCCTCCAGACTCATGAGCCTGCTCACCTGGCTGGCTCCCTTCTTCCCACAGATCCTCACTCACTTCCTCTGGGTTCTCCATGCGTGTGGCGGGCTACGGGCAGGGCTACATGCTTGGGTCTCTGGCTTTGCTGGATTCCTCTTGGCAGTCACACTTTGACTCCACAGCTCCTGGAGAGGAAGAAAGAAAAAAGGAGGTTCAGTCTTGAACAGGAACAGAGCTGTGACCTCCCAGCCCAGAAAGAACATGTTTTGCCTTGCCAGGATGGGGAAACAGCTTTTGAAGTCTAGCCCAGGCCTCCCTGATGCAGATCATCCACCAGCTATTGTTCCAGCACGCATTTCCACTCTACATAATATAGACACAATGACAAAGGGATTCATTCACTGACTACTGAACGTTCATTATACTCAAGGTACTGGGAGCAGCGGAAAATGTACTGGGGAAAGGCAGGGATGTGTCCTCACAGTAGAAGAAAATATCCAAAAAGAAATTTTTATGTGAACAGACTTCGTTTGGGCTCAATGTGTCCTGATATGTGAACAGAATATAAAATATAAATTTGGTAACTTAACTGATGAAACTGTCCTTGTGTAATTTAAAAGAAAAACAAGGATCCAGTTTAGTTAAAATCCTAGCCACTCGCCAGATCTAACCCCCAAAGCTGCTTTTGTAAACCACTGTTGGCAGAATTTCCCACTTGGGTGATAGAGATAACACCAGGTTATTAAGCTATGGTTTGAAAAAAGAGAAAAATTAGCAGCAAGAGTACTGGATCATTTTTTATTAAAACCAGGTCAATTAAGGGAACCTTTACTAGCCAGTATACTTATACCCACTGGAATGTGTTAAAAAACCAAAATCCTCTCCAGTTCAATCCTAGAAGAAAAACATGCAGAGAACAGCAATATTCAGCAATAAGTATTGAAAGTATTCTCAGGCCTGGGCAGAATTCTAGAAATTACTCAATTAACCAACGATGTTGTGTTGAACAGAACTCTCATCCTGAATGCAATTAAATTAAAACTTGTGACGATTTCGTCCCTCAATGTTCTAACCTCGGGCTGTAGCAGGTCTGGGTAAGAACGAAGGACGTATGGATGGGACAAGGAGGAAAGGAAGAAAATACTCAGAAAAACCATATTCACAATTCAGCAGTTTTGTACAATGACAGATCATTCATCCACTATTTTTTACTCATGAAACTAAATTCACTCAGCCAACATTTATTAGGTTTATTAAATAAATTATAGAAATGTAAATCACAAAATGAATTATATAACAAAATGTAGGTTTTTATTATATGCCAAGAGTAATGTATTTTCTCCTCATGTAAACTTTCCTGGAATAAATACAAAGTTGATCATAATACCTTCAAATCATTTTCCTGTTTCCTTGAATTGGAAAACACTATGAGCAATGTGTTCAGGGTGTGTGTGTGTGTGTGTGTGCACACGTGCACGCATTTTTGGCATCATGCTTATACAATGTTTTGGCACCATGTTCTTTTATCTTCCAAAATCACGTTTCATCTATCCTTTACTAAACAAAGTTAGTAGTTTGAATTAAGTTGCTTAACTATAGTAACCAGTGTCAAGGAAATTTTATTTACTTAAAAACATATTTTTTTGAATAAATATGGTGAGCACTACATTTCTGTGGGTTGCTTTGGAGAATGTAAATAAACACTACCAGTTGATACTTGCCAATTACAGTCCTTTTGTAGTTTGTGGCACTTGTAATTTACAATACGAAGATCATTCATCTTCCTAATGATTATGGACAAGTATGCTGAATTTTCTATAACATAATTGAGGAGACAGTAAGTCAACACATCTTCATTCTTCTCTTAGCCATCTGCAAGATTTCTTATAGGCACAAACTATGTAACATCATGTCAGACCATTTTTATGAGTTTCCCAGGACTTACAAGTTATTTAGACATGAGCATCTTGCTATGCTAAAACTCTGAATGAGCATATGTAAACAAACAGAGGAAGTTGCCACATAAATGTACTATGCTCACGGAAAAGTTGGGAGAAGCAGAGATTTGGCCACAAAGGTAGTGATCGAAAATATATTGTCTAGTGGAATGGCAGAAAAATAGAATTTCCTGAAAAAAGTAAATACGAAAATGACATAGAGGCAAATGGTAGAAAACTTTCCATTCCGTTGGGTCATAGTAGGCAGCTCAGTTTTTTTCCCATTCTCTCAGTATGGTTAAAGCCTGATATGGATGGGGGACGTCAGACTACCTACTGGGCGGGAGAACATGCTCACTACCTGGGTGATGAGATCTCTACCACAAACCTCAGCATCACACAATATTACTATGCAACAAACATGCACATGACCCCCATATTTAAAATAAAGGCTTTTGAGGCCAGCTGCAGTGGTTCACACCTGTAATCCCAGCACTTTGGGAGGCCAAGGCAGGCGAATCACCTGAGATGGGGAGTTCAAGACCAGCCTGGCCAGTATGGTGAAACCCCATCTCTACGAAAAATACAAAAATTAGCCAGGCACGGTGGCATGTGCCTGCAATCACAGCTACTCAGGAGGCTGAGGCAGGAGAATCACTTGAACTGGGAGGCAGAGTTTGCCGTGAGCCGAGATTGCACCACTACACTCCATCCTGTGAGACCCAGAAAGACTTTGGCTCAAAAAAAAATAAAAAAAATACAAATAAAATAAAAGCTGAAAAAATAAACTAAAGCCTGGTGTGGAAAAACTAAAGCCTACATCTAACACAAATCTATCAAGCTAACCAGGAAAAGGAAGAAGAAAATGGAGCAGCAGCAGCCACCACCACCACTGCTGTCATAACCTAATTTCACACGGTCATAAATGAAGACTGATGGGGGGAACCCTCAGAGGTGGTAGCATTTCCTTCTCAGGTAAGCCAAGCTGGTTACAGTGATCAGTGTTCCTAGCTGTGAGATAATGATGCTTATTCTGGCCTTTTCATATTCCCAGCATTTGAGCACCTTGTCTCCTGGGCCCTTCCGGTCCACTTGGCCCGATTTCTGTTCATAACCACAGGAGGAATTACTGCTTCCCTCGTCTGTGGCCTTACAGAAGTTCTGTAATTCTGCTAGTGCAGCACTTCTCAAACTGCAGGGACCAACTGGGTACCAGTCAGTTTCTACCACCAGAATCCAAATGCCTGGAGGACAGACTCAGCATCTTATCTATCTTTTATCCTCAGGGTCTAGCAGAGGGTCTGGTATATACCAGGTGTTCAATAAATATCTGTAGAATAAGCATGTGAGTGAAGAAAGAAGCATTTGAATTATCCCAAATATGAAAAGAAAAAGACCAGAATGAAAATAATCTAGCTTGTATATCTCAGTCCGCCAATCATTACACTTAAAAGAACTCTAAAGAGAAGACATTTTTAAACATAAAACAATATATCTTCCCAAATAGAAAAAGATAAACTATCCCATGTAATTTTCACAAGGACAGTGGACATTATAAATTACAGCCATGAAACTCTAGTCCTTTGTAACTTATGTGGGATTTCCTTTAGTTCTACTCTTTCATCTTTCCCAAAATTTGTTTTTCCATCCTGAGTGCTTCAAGCTAAAGACAAAGATGACACAGGGACACCTATGTATATAGACACAAAATCTCTCACTTTCTGCAAACAGTGAGGGTCACTGTGTCCAGCTAAAACATTAAATTCCTGGAAAGGTACACAGAGAGCTGTTCCTAACTGTTCCAAATGACTAAAACCCGCTCTCTCGCTATGCCTGGAGTTGTATTTTACAACTACAGTCCTAAAAATTGTGGTCTACTTATAATTAATGAGAAAATATGAGAGGCTTGGAAGTCAATCACCTAAAAGCCAAGGTCAAGGTTCTTAGGGAGCTACCAGTTACTAACTGTAACTGGTTAGTACTAGTTAGTAACTGGTTAGTTACTGACTGTAACTGCTTAGTACTGGTTAGCAACTGGTTACTTACTAACCATAAGTGGTTAGTACTGGTTAGTTACTGTGACTGGTTACTACTGGTTGGTAACTGGTTACTATGATTGGTTAGTACCGGTTAGTAACTGGTTACTTACTAACCATAAGTGGTTAGTACTGGTTAGTAGCTGGTTAATTATGGACTGTAACTGGTTAGTACTGGTTAGTAACTAGTTAGTTAATGACTGTAACGGGTAGGACTGTAGAGTGGTTGTGGAGCCAGAGGGTCTGGATTTGAACCCACAGTAGCTTTGGGACCTTGGCAAGTTATGAATCTTCTTCTGCCTTAATCTCTTCATTGTTTAAAAAAAAAATGGTGCCTTCCTCACAAGGGTATTATGCAAAGTGAGAAAGTTAATGCAGGTAAGCAAATACAAGCATATGTAGCATGCATTAAGAATTTAATGGTGGCCAGGCACGGTGGCTCACACCTGTAATCCCAGCATTTTGGGAGGCCAAGGCAGGGGGATCATCTGAGGTCAGGAGTTCAAGACCAGCCTGGCCAACATGGTGAAACGCCATCTCTACTAAAAACACAAAAATTAGCCAGGCGTGGTGGTGCACGTCTGTAATCCCAGCTACTTGGGAGGCTGAAGCAGGAGAATGGCTTGAACCTGGGAGGCGGAGGTTACAGTGAGCCAAGATTGCGCTACTGCACTTCAGTCTGGGTGACAAGAGCGAGACTCCATCTCAAAAACAAAAACAAACAAAAAAGAAATGAATAATGGTTAGAGGTAATATTATAGAATCACTTTCACATATCCTTGTCCTTTAAGTTATTACATACATTAGTAGGACATTTCAGAAGATGAGAAAAAATTTCTCCTGAGCCAATTCCTGCCATACAGTCACTGCCATTGGGGAACATGTCATAGAAGGAAGTATAATAAACCTAATCCTGGAACATTATGTTCCAATCAGACAAGACATCACAGAAGGCATGAGAAATAATAATTCCACTGACCACACTTGTATTGGTTTTACTAACACCCCTATGATTGCACACATAAGAAAACCTTTTAGAGCCACATATAACAGAGTAATCCAGGAACACTCTATGCTGCTTATTATTTGGGCCCAGGTGACCTGCCACTCTGAGCCAGCTTCTTTATCTGTCCAATGGTAATAGTCATTGTCACAGTCATTGTAATTAGTCCATTCTCACACTGCTAATAAAGACATATGCACAACTGGGTAATTTTTAAAGGAAGTAGTTTAATGGACTCACAGTTCCACATGGCTGGGGAGGCCTCACAATCATGGCAGAAGAGGACAAAAGAGCAAAGGACGTCTTACATGGGCGCAGGCAAACAAAGAATGAAAGGCAAGGGAAAGGGGAACCCCCCTTATAAAACCATCAGATCTCATGAGACGTATTCACTACCAGGAGAACAGTATAGAGGAAACAGCCCCGGTGAATCAATTATTTCCCACTGGTCCTTCCCACAACACGTGGGAATTATGGGAGCTACAATTCAAGACGAGATTTGGGTGGGGACACAGCCAAACTGTGTCAATCATCTTCACCTACCTCATGTTATTGGTAAACCTCAAATGAGATGGTATGTATGAAAGCGCCTAATAGTTCATACATGCTATGTTTACATTTTTATTCCTCCTGATTGCTATGCAAATCTGTGAGTTTGCTGTGACTCTCTTCAGTTTTCCAAGAGACTCTCACTACTTTCTCTCCCGCTTACATTGGATCGGGTCTAAGGGGGAAAAATACTAAAAAAAGTAAAACAACAACTTGTTTCTCAAAAAGCCAGTCAAACATTTCTAATAGATAAGTTCTCAATGTTGGAAAACCAAGAAAATCTATCATAACAAGTATGTGAAGAGGCCAAGTAAGAGTGGACAGTTACCACGAAACTATATAAAGATGACAGATTATGGAATACGCAATGTTAGGATCAAGTTTGCTGTAAAGAGAACAAATAGTGACCTCTTTCCCCGAGTCTGGACTTAGCACACGAAGGGAAACAAAGGTACGATATGAATGCTCATTTTTCACTTTGGAAACAGATGGTGAGCAATGTCTATGAACACTGGATTTTACATCCTCCTAGATATTTATACAAGATAGGACCAAAGATTATTACATAAAAGTGATCCAATAAAAATCCAATTTTATGTTCTCTCTCCTCTTAACTGAACAACCTACTACAATTAAAGAACGGACACCAACCTCAAAAAGATTTGTGTGTAGCACTTTTTATCTGTTAAATTGAAAATAGTTTATTTATATCCCAAATATTTCATGAAAAGTATCCTTGTGGGCTGGGCACGATGGCTCATGCTTATAATCCCAGCCCTTTGGGAGGCCAAGGTGGGCAGATCACGAGGTCAGTAGATCGAGACCATACTGGCCAGCATGGGGAAACCCGTATCTCTACTTAAAAGACAAAAATTGGCCAGGTGTGGTGGTACGTGCCTGTGGTCCCAGCTACTAGGGAGGCCGAGGAAGGAAAATCACTAGAACCCAGGAGGCAGAGGGTGCAGTGAGCCAAGATCAAGCCACCACACTCCAGCCTGGAGACAGAGAAAGATTCTGTCTCAAAAAAATATATATATATCCTTGTGGTCAAAGTGTTTTGGTAATAGATAATAGGAAAAGAATTTATGATCTAAATAGATGACAAGGAAAGGGAGTAATGCTTGAATTCCAAGTAGCCTGTTTTCACACTGAAAATTCAAATTAGCCAACATAATTAGTTCAAGAAATAGACCCAAACTTCTGAACAAAAGTCAATCTATTTACACCAGTTTTACCGTTTAAGAGCCTAGGGTTCAGAGGCATGATGTGACCGGCAAAATTCACAGTGCTAATAAATGAAGCACGGGGATTTGAACCCAGAGTTTTCTACATCTAGTGTCTCCCCTCCCCATCACAGAACGCCTCCCCTCAGAGTACACATCTGACAAAGGAGAGGTGTGGAGGCTGTTACTGAAAAGACAGACTGGAGTCAACCAGCAGAGATGACATCGCTGGGTCTCCGCTTTACAGCCTGTAGGCATATGGAGCCATGAAAACTGTTTGTGAGGAAAATAACATGTCAAAGGGGAACAGAAATATTATCAGTATAGACAGACACAATTTAGGAAAAGAACTGAAATCTTTTTCCCTCTTACAGGGATTTCTGGTCAGACAGTGATCTGTTTGATGAATAGATTCAGATACACTGTTCAACGTAAGGGTTATCAAGTCAGTCTTTCCAGCTTTTCAAAATTTCCAGGATACATCATATTTACAGTGACAATCTCGTGTCTGCAGACATCATTCCCCACAAAAAAAAAAACACCCCACTTTCCTGTACTGTGAAAATCCAAGATCGGTTTTAATGAAACCCAGTAAATGCACCAAAAAAAGTAAAATATAATCGTACTGATAGTCACAATTTTACTCTTAGAAAAAAACGCCTGGTACCCCCCATCTTCTTCAATACAGTCAACAAAAATGTATTCATGGATAATTAAACTCTGTGATATCCTCGAAGGAAATGAACTATTTCAAGTGGGAGACAAGACTGAGGGATAAGACATGATGAGTGAAAAACACTTTTTGGTTCCCCAATCCAAGCATTCACTGAAAAGGTGTACTTGTTTATACACAGGTGGAACATTGATGCAGTTTTTTAAAGAATAAAGTGAGCTCTAGTTATGATACAGTAATATGTGCTATCCTTTGACAAGCATAAAATATAATATTCTGGCTTAGGACAATTTGGGATGTAAATGGATAACCTAAAACACTGTCAAAAAATACCAATGCCTAGCTAGCAATTCAGGTCAGAAAAAATGTAAAAGAAAAAGCACTCACACGACGTTAGGTATAAACCAACACAAAAATGATTAACTCCAGAAATGGTGTTTATGTTGGAAGGTATACAAGGTTATTAACAACTTTTATTCAGCTGGTTCCATACCAACGCAAAGCCTCATGCCTTAAATGGCTTCATGAATTGCTCATCAGGAGCCAATTACAGATCTATAAATACATTTATTTTAAAACAAGAAAAAGGACAGTCTGGCTCATTGTTTCTTCATCTTTCTGGAAAACAAGTTTCCATGTAAATCTTTCTAAGGGAACACATCTAACGTCCAACTATAGTTTTCTTGGCTTTCAAAAGCCCCTAGATATTTTTTCTGCATTTCTTCTGAAAAGAACAGACAAACTACCGACAGAGGCCTATGTTAAAGAGAAGCAACTGAACACTGGCTAAGTTTGAGAGATGGACATTAGAAGGACAAACACAATTCTGTCTTCAGAGGATATCTAAATACATTCTGATCTGATGATCCCATTTTTAAAGCTTTCAAAAGAAGTGAGTTCAAATGCAACATCTATTCTTGAACTCAGCTTAGAAGGTATTTTTTTCATTATATAGAGTCTCCTTTCCAGAGATCAGATAAAAGACATGATAAAAAGATATGATAAAAAGACATGTCTTCACCAGGCACGGTGGCTCACACCCGTGATCCCGGCACTTTGGGAGGCCAAGGCAGGCAGATCACCTGAGGTCAGGAGTTTGAGACCAGCCTGGCCAACATGGTCAAACCCCGTTTCTACTAAAAGTATAAAAATTAGCCAGGCATGGTGGTGGTTGCTGTAATCCCAGCTACTTGGGAGGCAGAGGCAGAGAGAGAATTGCTTTAATGTGGGAGGCAGAGGCTGCAGTGAGCTGAGGTCACACCACTGCACTCCAGCCTGGGCAACAGAGCAACACTCCTTCCCCACCGCCAAAAAAAAACATGTCTTTACCTCAGTTTTTTCAGTTGTTTTTATGAGGAAACTGGCCCTCTCCTTCACAGACGGGGGAGAATAGTCAGAGTCTTGAAAAACTATGTGCTTTGGATATTGAGCACGTCAATGAGGAGTCTTGAATAACATAAGATATTCTTTAGGTAACGTTAAGACGCAAATATTATAATCCCTCATCAGATAACTAAACTAGGGACAGTGGTATGGGACTTAGAGACACAGAATCACAATGCTGTGGGAGGTCTTCATGTTAATTCTTACTTATAAAATCTTTTATAAGTAAGAATCTGAAGGACATAGACACCAAGTCACTTTACTGCATTTACTCAGTTGCAAAGCCAGCACTAGGTCTCAAGTCTTGACTCCTGATGAAATTTTTCATTATGTCACTAGAATGAATTTTTAAATCATGCCTACAATTTTTACCCTGACCACCAATTCACTTCTTTCTCAGGGCTAGATGTTAATAAATTGCTTTCAGAATTGATCAAGGGTTCTGCTATTGCAGAGGATGTGCTCAGGGCTGGGCCAAGAACAAGGCTTAGGAGAGATGAGGGCACTGTTTGCTGTGACAGAGTGTGGACTCTGCAGGGAGACGTGTCATATGCAATGTTCCACAGGCGCACACTCTAAGGAAAGACGACTCTTCGATACGGTTTCAACAAAAAACAGCTGACTGCACAATGAGAAAAAAGGTAAAAGAAAAATCTCACTCTTTAAAAAAATGCAAAAAAAAAAAAAAAAAGAGCAACACTATTAGGAAAGAGCTACTCCTGCTACATTAGAACAAGGCAAGGAGGATGAAAGATAGAGAGCTTTTCTTTATCTAAGTTCCAGGTAGAACTAGACAGAACAGAAACTGGGAGCGAGCTATTGCCAAAGCCCTGAGTGCCTCAGATTAAGGGAAGCGGTCGCTGTTCCGTTTCTCCTTTGAGTTCCAAATGTGGTTTCCCAATGGGCCATCATAGAAGAGTCCAGTACTGGGGAGAAAAAAAAATTCCCAGCTCCCACAGCTTATAACAATTGAAACTAGTTATTTAAGATTCCCAGAAAGGATTTTAAAAAAACTCATTTATCCTTGCAGGCCAGTTAGGTTAATAACCTCAATTGACCACCACGAATGAAAGAGGTTAAGCAAGAAGGATTCCCATATGCATTTTGCACATATTGTTTGTTGTCTTACCAATTGCAATCTGGGGGCCTTGAGGCAAGTGTAGGTGACCCGAGGTTAAACAAGGGAGATTGCTGGTTTACAGCCTAGTCTTGGCAATTTGGAAGCAAAATAACCAGTATTTACTCAGGCTACTAGTTGTACATGCTTCCTTCTTCCTCCTCTCTATCAGATGACACAAAGTAGTGAGTACCACATGGAGACTGACCAAAAATTCACAAATTGTCACATATAGCATATCTCATCTAATACAACCACCACAAGAAAAAAGTATTCTTTCATCATTTGACAAACGATAAAAGGAGAACTCAGGGAGTTAGAAAAATTTCCCAGTGCTCCCTGGGTAACTGGAAGAGGCTGCACTCAAACAGAGTTTCTGACACCAGGTGCCCTAAGCCACCTGTACTCACGTAAGTTAATATCTTCATTCTCCTTTCCTTTGCTCCCATTGAAAGAGCTGAACAGAAGAGGTTTTTGAATGTTAGATTTTAGGATAATTTGTAGATTTCAACTCTCCATGTTCTTCCTATGCCCAGACTATTATCAATAACAGAGTTGGCATTATATGATAAAATTGGGTCTCTGGGGGAAAAAAATACAATTTTTGGAAATAAAACAAATATAGGATTAGCACCCATTTGACAGGGTCAGCAGGCACGGGCAAGGAAAGTCGAACAGGCTTATCTACCTTGGTTCTGGAGCCAAGAGCATCACATCTCCAGTGGAAAAGTCAAACCTGCCTTTCAATCAAATAATGAAGCTTTCCATGTTAATCCCTACACAAGAGATGCCAACAGAATTATACAGAGATCGTTTTATGGATGTCAGGGAAAGACACCACCTGTTCTTTGGACACCAGTGCTTTTGGTTACCCCCATGTTTTAAGGGGATAAATATAATTTTTTGGAAGATTAAAAAAAATCCAAAAATCATAATATTCTTTCTCCTCCCAAAAAAAACAATATTCAGATAATTGGGATTTGATGAGTGGTGAAGCTACGCAAATCTTATGCCATTATGAGCACGCGATAATTAGCATTCAGATAGCTCAAGTTATGAAGCGATCCCTTTGCTGTGTGATTCAGAAGCCTTGGCCCCCTACTTTCTGATTAAAATGAAGGCCGAAAGACTAAACTTCAACCATGTCTGAATGTCTGCGGGCTGTTTTCCCCACAACTAACAACCTTATTTAAACTCCCAACTTTTAAACTGCTAAAACCATGGAAACATTAATAATGGCCTTCCTTCATTAAACCTCAACTTCCCCTCCCACGTGTACTTTTGACCAATTTACTCACTTCAAAGCAAGCAACAGCATCCTGTTCAGTTACTCAGTAGGACCTCTGTATCTTTACCCAGCACCTTAAACCCAAAGAACACCAAAACCCACAAGAAAACTTCAAGATCTTACACTCCTAGTCTACTGAAGGCAATTATGTAACCTCAAAGTTTTTGCTTTAATTTTTTATTTTTTCAGTTGCCATGGAAAAGACTGGGCAGCTCCATCTGAACAGGGTAATTATTGGCCTCCCAAAACACACTCACTCACACACATACAAACTGCAATGATATACAGAAAAGTAAACATAATTTTAAACATTTTCAAAGAGGCCAAGAAGGCGTTAAACAATCAATGTATTGCTTTGCTACAGGCAGAAATAAACAAAGCGGCCATTTGTTGTCAGGAAAACAGCATTTTTGGCGCTGAAGTAGTAGGAATAGCAATTAATATTTCTTCAGAATTTGTCAGGTACTGTGGACTAATCGTCCACAGTTGGACAGATCATCTTATATAATCTCCATAAATACAAATCTACAATTCTCATTTTTACAGAAAATCAATGAGGTGAAGAGAGGCTGAGTCACTTGCACAGGGCTGGTGAGAGGCAGAGGATTCAAACCCAGAGCCCACAGTCTGGCTGCTGTCACTGTGCTCGTGGTCCCTACCTGCTCACAGCCCATGCTGTCATCACAGCTCGCTTCTGGGCTTGTCTACTGACCTACTGAAGAAACTCAAATTATCACCCATCTCACCTACTGAAACTAAGAATAATTCAAAATATTTTGGAGTATCAAAGTGCCTAAGACCCAGCCTGAGCTGAGACCCTGTCTCCACAAAAAAACAGATTTAAAAACTTAGCCAGGCACAGTACTGCATGCCTGTAGTCCCAGCTACTCAAGCAACTGAGGTGGGAGGATCACCTGAGCAGCTGGGAGATCAAGGCCACACTGAGCCATGATTGCACTGTTGTACCTCAGCACTCCAACCTGGGTGACAGAAAGAGACCCTGTCTCAAAAAAAAAGAAAGAAAAAATGCATTTGGCCACAGGCTGCACCGGTAACAATGATTTTATTTCATTATCTACAGTACAAAATAAGTATGCATGTATAACATTAGAATATTGTGGCCTTTTCCATTTTCTTAGCCAGTTTCAATTTCTCAGTGTTAACTCCTTAATTTAACACTTATCAATAAAAATGCTATCTGCTAATGTGCATTGTAACAGGAATTTTGAATTTTAGGAGAGTTATAAGTGTAGGGTAAGGAGAAGAACTATTCAACTCTCATCTATTTTATTTCATTTGTTTTATTACTCCCAAGAGAAGAAATATTTTTACTTTGGCTTCTTCATGAATTCAGGTAATTACTGAGATTCTTGCCATCTTTATATGCTGGATTTGATTCCCTGTGGTGGAGAGTGTATACAATTCCCAAAGAAATTGATGTTAATAGTATAGAGTTCAAATATGGTTAAAAGAGAGTAGGTGATATCAGAAGCAGAAGCAGAGCCTCGGACCAGGCCAGTAACATCAATCAGTAGATCACTGAACAAGCCAACACATACTAACAGCATCTTCTAAAGGGCTGGACACCTCTCACAAGGTCCCCCTACCCGCCCTGACTCTGTTTATCAAGTTAGAAGTCCCGACAGCATGGAGCCCCCAGGCCTCCCCTCCTCTATCAATACAGCGTGCCCACAGTCACAAGTGGCCTACAAGTTTGGTAAGACTCTGGCTCAAATCCCTTGGCCTCATCTGACCCGTCTTTCTGCCGTATCACTCATCTCCTGGAAAGAAACATGTTTCCAAGCTTCCTCCACATCAGAAGTAGGAAAGGAATTTGCAGTCTTTGAGTATTAAGTGACCGGGGTAGAAAAACGTCTTAGGAGGGAGGTAAGACTGAGGGGTGGGAAAGTACAATGAGATACTTTCACTTTGCCAAATTCCCATCCCTGTTTTGGCGACAGGCAATGCCAGAAGAGAAAGCCAAAAGGAGGTGGGAGGATGCGTGGAAACAGCTCCGCCTCTTCCCTTGCACCTCCTGGCTGAATGTCTGTAAACACCTCTCTACCACCCTCCCCAAGCAGGGAGCCTGGGGAGACACACACACTTGCCTACTGTTGGCACCACACCGTCCACATCAGCTACCTCTCTAAGTCCCTGAGAAGCATGGCAGGCACAGTGGCCAGGGCGGGGCCAGGGTGGGTCCACAGAAGTCCACCTGATGGCCTTTCTATTAACAACCAGAGCTCTGGGTGGCGCCTCCTAGAGGCGAAGAGGGGAGGTGTCTAGACAAAGACGAAAATAAAAATGTTTTCTTCCTTCCCTTCCCTCAGTCATAATTTAAACCTTCCTCTGGGCACTGCAGTGCAAAGAAGCAAGGAGGTGCACCTGGCCGGAGAGCAATCTCCAGGAGGCTAGATGAGCCGTCCTGTCTGTGGGAATGAAAGGCAGGCCAGAACGGAAAGCAGTGAGGCTGTGATTCCAAAATCCCAGCTCCCAGACCTGTGGCCAGAGCAGAGCCTGTAATTAAAATGTCAGCTTGCCAGTGGCTCTCTTAACACACGAGGCAAAAAGTTAATGTCTGATGGACTGGGGCCCATGCCAAACTCCAGCTCAGCTGCCTCCCCACCGGAGACTAGTTCAAAGAAATGAGATGCAGTGGTAGCGAACGAGCCAAGTCAGTTGCAGGGAGGCCCCAGCTCACAGGTCCAACTCTGGAGCCCCTCCCCTGGGCTTCCCTAACACTCTGTGCACAGCTCCTCCCCAGGTACTGGCAGCCATCATTAGTCCTTTATTGATCTGTCCTGTCTATGAAACAAAGTTGAGGGCTACCCTTTTCTGGACTTCATGTGCTTGGTACCGAATACACTAGGTCTGCACCGTCTAATACAGTGGTCACTAGACACATGTGGCTCTTGGGCCCTTGAAATGTGACCGGTCCAAACTGAGATGTGCCTGAAGTGTAAAAAGCACAGTGGATTTCACAGACTTACTATGAAAAATATGTAAAATATCTGCTTAACTTTTATATCAATTAAACATTGAAATGATAATATCTTGGATATATTAGGTTAAAGTGTGTTATTAAAATTAATTTCATCTGTTTTCTTTTTTTTAGCATGGCTACACATGTGACTTATATTTCTATTATACAGTATCATATTTCTACTAGACAGTATTGTTCTGGGTATTTCATGAATGACGGAGGGAGGAGGGAAGGGAAAAAGGGCAGAAGAGAGGAAGGGAGGGAGGCAGGAAGAGAGAAGGCGGGGAAGGAGGCAGGAATACAGGAAGGGTGGGAGGGAGGGAAGAAGAGAGGAAGGGTGGGAAGGAGGGAGGAAGAGGAAGGGTGGGAAGGAGGGAGGGAGGGAGGGAGGGAAGGAAGGCAGGCAGGCAGGCAGACAGGCGGGCAAGAGAGAATAAGAAAAAGAGTGGGGAGAGAGATGGAGGCAGGAAGACGGAGAGAAAGAAAAAGTTGACTGCAGATCAGTATTAATGCTTTTAAATCAACATAGAATAGAAATAGTTTTAAAGAAGTGAGGTTATTTTCAGAAATAATTTTTGTATCTAGAGCTACATTTCATTCCGAATCTCTGCTGTGAGAAAATACTTACTAATGACCCACGACTCCTAAAAGATGAGAGAGCAACAGACTGTTGGCCAGGCCACATCACAGAGGACAGACTCAATCTTCAGTCCTGTGATAAAGACTTAGAAGAGCAGAAGGGAATCTTCACTTGTAGATAAAACAATGAATGTGAAAACCCCACAGTTTTCCAAGCTTCTCTTTATCCTAAATGTAACAATCCCCTCAGTCTTGCCGATTACTTTAAATATGTTCTTTAAAACTGTTTTTAAAAATGCACAGCCTTCCATCAAACATTTAAAGAATTAACACCAATCTTTCTCGAACTCTTCCAAAAAACTAAAGAGGATAAAAGGCTTTTTTTTTTTTTTTTTTTTTTTTTCTGAGATGGAGTCTCACTGTGTTGCCCAGGCTGGAGCACAGTGGCATGATCTTGGCTCACTGCAGCTTCTGCCTCTTGGGTTCAAGTGATTCTCCTGCCTCAGTAGCTGGGACTACAGGCTCACACTACCATGCCTGGCTAATTTTTGTAATTTTAGTAGAGATGGAGTCTCACCATTTTCGCCAGGCTGGTCTTGAACTCCTGATCCACCTGCCTTGGCCTTCCAAAGTGGGGGATTACAGGCATGAGCCCCCACACCCAGCCGATAAAACACTTTTTAATTCATTCAGTGAGGCCAGTATTACCCTGATACCAAAGCTAGAAAAGAAAGAAGACTACATACCAATATCCCTTATAAACACTGATGTAAAAATACTCAACAAAATACTAGCCATCTGAGTTCAGTAGAATATTAAAAGAATTATACATCATAACCACATGAGAGTTATTCCTGAAATGCAAGGATGGCTTAATATATAAAAATTGATGTAATACATAATGGTAACAGAATAAAAGACTAAAACCATATGATCATCTGTATGTGGCTGATTCAGAACAAGCACCTAACGAAATTCAATGCCCTTTCATGCTGAAAATACAGAACTTACTAGAAAGAAAACTACCTCAATATAATAAAATCCATATATGAAAAAACCCATAGCCAACATCATAATGGTGAAAGACTAAAAGCCTTTCTCCTCTAAGATCAGAAGTAAGGCAAGGATGCCTGCTTTCACCACTTCTATTCGACATGGTACAATAAGCTCTAGCCAGAGCAATCAGGCAAGAAAAAGAAATAAAAGCCATTTACATTGGAAAGGAAAAGTAAAACTATTTCTGCTTGTAGATGATCTGATCTTACATGTAGAGACTCCAAAAGATTCCTCATCCCACACTCAAAAAACTGTTAAACCTAATAAATGAATTCAATAAAGTAGCAGGATACAAAGTAAACATAAAAATAAGTTGCATTTCTACAGACTAACAATTAACCTGAAAAGGAAAGTACAAAAATGGTTCCATTTATAAAAGCATCAAAAACAATGAACTACTTAGGAATTACTCAAGGAGTTAAGAGACTTGTACAGTGAAAACTGTAAAACCGTGCTGAAAGTAAAGAAGACATAAATACATAAAAACATATACCATGTTCATGAATTAGAAAATGTAATACTGTTAAGCTGTAAATACCACCCAAAGCAACCTGTAGATTCAATGCAATCTCTACCAAAATCCCAATGACGATTATTGCACAAATAGAAAAATCAATACTAAGATACAAAGAGATTCTCAAAGGACCCTAAATAGCCAAAACAATATTGAGGAAAAAAAAAAAAAGCTGCAGGATTTACACTTCCTGACTTCAAAACTTACTACAAAGCGACAGTGATCAAAACATAGTGATACTAGCATAAAGACAGAGACATGCACCAGCATAACAGAAAACCCAGAAATCAACCCTACATAGACGGTCAAATGATTTTTGACAAGGACGACAAGACCACTCAATAGGAAGGAACAACGTTTTCAACAAATGGTGCCAGGAAAAATAAATGTCCATATGCAAAAGAATGAAGCTGGACTGTACATAATGCCATATACAAAAATTTACTCAAAATGGAACAACGACCTAAGCATAAGACCTAAAACTACACATCTCTTAGAAGAAAAAAGGACAAAAGCTTCATGACATTGGATATGGCGGTTATTTCTTGGATATGACACCAAAGGCATAAGCAATAAGAGGAAAAAACAGGTTAACTGGACTTCATTTAAAAACAACTTTAAATTTTGCACATCAAAAGACATTAGCAACAGAGTAAAATGGCAACCCACAGAATGGGAGAAAATATTTGCAAATCGTATTTCTGATAAGGGATTCCTATTCAGAATATACAAATAACACCTAAAAAGTAACAACAAAACAAACAACTTGACTAAGAAACAGGCAAGGGAACTGAATAGACAGTTCTCCAAAGAAGACATACAAATGGCCAATAAGCACACGAAAAGATGCTCAACCTCACTCATCACTAAGGAAATGCAACCAACACTCCGAGATACCATCGCATGCCCATTTGAATGGCGACTATGGACAAATCAGAAAATAAATGTTGGTGAAAATGTGGAAAAACTGGAACCCTTGTGCACTGGTGGATGGAATGTAAAATGGTACAGCCACTGTGGAAAATGGTATGGCAGTTCCTCAAAACATGAGAAATACAATTACCATATAATTGTAATTGTATGGGAAGAAGAGAGAAAGGGGAGGGAGCAAGGGAGAGAGGGAGGGAGGAAGGGAGGAGGGGAGGAAGGCAGGCAGGCAAGAGAGAAAAGAGAGCGGGGAGAGGGATGGAGGAAGGAAGACGGAGAGAAAGAAAAAGTTGACTGGAGATCAGATTAATGCTTTTAAATCAACATATAATAAAAATTGTGTTGTTTTTTTTTTCGAGATGGAGTTTTGCTCTAGTTGCCCAGGGTGGGGTGCAGGGGCGCATTCTCGGCTCACTGAAACCTCCGCCTCCTGGGTTGAAGTAATTCTCCTGTCTCAGCCTCCCAAGTAGCTGGGATTACAGGCATGTGCTGCCACATCTGGCTAATTTTTTGTATTTTTAGTAGAGACAGGGTTTCACCGTGTTGGCCAGGATGGTCTCCATCTCTTGACCTTGTGATGCACCCGCCTGGGCCTCCCAAAGTGCTGGGATTACAGGCGTGAGCCACCGCGCCCGGCCTAGAAATGGTTTTAAACAAGTGACTAGTTCCATGCCTGAGTATGTACCAAAAAGAACTGAAGCAGGGTCTTGAGGGGATATGAGAACACCCATGTTCATAGCACCATTATTCACAAATACTAAATGTGAAAGCCACGCAAGTGACTGTCGATGATTAAACGGATAAGTAAAAATGTGGTATATATTAATACATATGAGTGGATATTATTCAGCCTTAAAAAGGAATGAAATTCTGATACATGCTACAACAGGGATGAACCTTGAAGGCATTATGCTAAGTGAAATGAGCCAGTCACCAAAGAACAAATACTGTATGATTCTACTAACATGAAACACGTAAAATAGTCAAATTCATAGAGACAGAAAGCAGAATGGTAGTTTCCAGGCGCTGTGGTGGGAGGAAGGCATGGGGGGTTAGAGTTTAGTGGGTACAGAGTTTCAGTCTGGAAAGATCCAAAGTTCAAGAGATGGAGTTTGTGATGGGGGCACAACAGTGTGAAAGTAGGTGACGTCCCAGAAACACACACATGCAAATAGTTAAGATGGCAAGTTCTGTGGCAGGTACATTTCACCACAATAAAAAAAGAAGAAAAAGACAAGGGGGAGGGGGAGAAAAGGAGGAGAAGGAGAGGAGAGAAGGAAAAAGGAGGAGAAAATGTGAGAAGAGCGAGAGAAAGCGGAAGGCGGTGAGGAGCCAGGGGATTCGAATGGGGGGTTCAAATGGCCCTGAGATCATGAGAATGGGAATTCACACATATGCCTCTATGACTCCCTGGAAATGTCAACAGAGCAGGGCCACGGCTCTCTAAATGTCTCTATGACGATTTTATCTTCCAATACTTGGGCAACCTTTTCATTTTGCCACTTGAACTTGCAGGGAGATTAAAAAAAAAAAAAACAGACCAAGGGTGAGTACACAAGTGAGAAAAAGAGAAGGAGAACGTGTGTGCATATGCTGCGTCTTCTGTGAAACTTACCATTTCTTTCAATCCACCATCCATATAGATAGCCCCAACCTGTCCTTACCTCGGCTAAAGTCAGTCTAGGAATACTGAGAGCAAGTATATTCTTTCAGATGCTACAAATGTTATTTCTAAACTGATCTAACAGGATAATAATACCAATAGCTATTAGGTGGCAGGTATCATGCAATCCACTTGAAAAATTACACTATTTTTACAGCAGTTTTGTACTATTAACACCATTTCACAAATGAGACAATGGAGGCTAATACTTTTACCTCAGGACACCATGTAAATGAGATTTTAAACCCAGAGCTGGCAAACCGCTGACAGTAAGGGCACATTTTGTAAATCGAGGCCATCTGAACAGGAGGAATACTGACAAATGAGAAGAAACAGCAGCGTCAGTGGAGGTAACAGCAAACAGAAACTCACTAGCTAATCCCACTGCCAAGTGGGAAACTCACTAGCTAATCCCACTGCCAATGTAACATGATAACTGCACTGCACATAATGTCGAAATCTAAAGTTTTAGGAGGACTGAATGCCATGTCCCATGTCTCTTTCAAAGTCTTTTTTAAACAACCTCTAAATCTCAGCATTATAAACAAGAACCAAAAGAAAACGACTCAACCTATGAAGAGAAAATCTGGTTGGGCAACAACATTAATAATCTGCCTTCCGACAGATCCTTTTCTCTAAATTGTATATTAAAGAAGTTACACAAGAAGAAGAAGAAATCAGAGTGTAAACAGAAAATTACTCCAGCAAATGTATTGACCTTTAATGAAGGACAATTTCCTCAAAAGTATTTATGCTTTCTAAAGTATTACATTTTGTGTAAAAGTAAAGCCGGAGTACAGAAAGCATCATGAGAGAATTTGATTCTTAACATACAGCTGTCAGGGTAACCCCACACTGCAATCCTAGAGTGTAAGAGCAACCTGGTGAAATGGGACAGAAACTCCGCACTGCAATCCTAGAGTGTAAGGGCAACCTGGTGAAATGGGACAGAAACCCCACACTGCAATCCTAGAGTGTAAGGGCAACGTGGTGAAATGGGACAGAAAATTCCCTATGGAGCTGCAGACTCTGGAATCTGTTAAACCCATTTCCAATCTCACCTAGAAATCCAGAAAAGAAAAAAAGTCACTTTCAGACACATCACAGGATTAAAACATGGCCTTCTTACAAGAAGCTTAGAAATACACACAGACTTCGCCATTTGCTCTGCCCTTCCATTTATAGGGTTTTTTTTTTTTTTTTTTTTTTTTTTTTTTAACTCACAGACTTCCACAGTCGACAACAAAGCATTCTTACACACAACACTGCCCACCCTCTCATCTTTCTGTATCCATTTTTAAGTGCCTGGAAAACACAAGAAGGGGAAACAAAGGGCGAATGCCAGTGTGTGACCTCTGTCTGGACTTAGCCAAGCGTGATGTGTGAATCAGGTGTGTGGAATGGAAGTTTCCATGGCAACGAGACTGCCAGGCAGGCAGGGACTTCACATAGGCTTTCTACCAAGGTAACAGAAACAATGAGGCCACCTGAGGGACCTCGGCAAAGAGGGAGGCGGCAAAGTTCAGAGATCTCCAGCGTGGCAAGGACCTGGGTCCGCACTAGCTCATTCCCCACCCCCAGCCCCACGCCAGCTTTTGATTCTGTCCCGCCAGCTCCTTGAGATAATCTCTCATCTCTCTTTTTGGAGGGGAAGGGAGAGATAAATTAAAGAAGTCGTCTCTAAGGAGAACTGCTTATGAGAAAAATGTAGAGGGGTCTACAAGAGTTTTCTTTAGGTAGAAAAAAAGCAGCTCTGTGATTCTAGACATTCGGCCACACTGACAAAATTCTGCCCATCTGAGAGACGCCCTTAACATTTTCTCTAAGCTTATTTGCTTTACCTTGCAATGTGCTCTTTGAGAACCCAGACCATCATGAAAAGATCCTGAGCTACATTTTCTGTTTTATGGATTTTTAAAATTATATCTGCTATAGATAGATACTTGAAAATTATTCTAAACTTGTAGAAACATATATACTTTTTAAAGAGTGGGCTTTTTTAGTCCCATGACTTGGAGATAAAGTACACAATTTTAATGAAATCAAGGTTTAACGTGGTTAGCTAACTGAAAGAAGGTAATCTGAACGCTAGGGCCATGCTGACATTATGGCTTTTCCAGCCGTTTTCCCGACTTGAGACGTACGAATGCCAAAAAGAACCAGAACAAGGCTTGTGCATTTGGACTCAAATCGCAGAAGAGAACAAACTCCGCTTCTCTCTTCGCCACCATTTTTAGCTTTGCTCTGGAAGAGGCCTTTGGATTCCTCCAGAATGCCACTGCAGAGACTGAAGAGGAGAGAAGCGGCACTTTGTGCTGTCAGCTCAGGTCTGTGCCTTAACAGACTGCAGCAACTGCTGAAACAGCCAGCCCACCCTTCCCACTGCACCAGAGATATTCTCCTAGGCTGCAAATCTGATGAAGCCACTCTCAGGCTCCCAACCTTTCAGATGCTTCCTCACTGTGCTGTGAGCACTGAATCATGGTTTCCACAATGACACACAATCCGGCCAGGGCCAGATTTAAGCTAAGGTGTCCCTGGCATCATCTTCCACCGTTCCCCAACCTGCACTTCACATTCTAGGCAAATCCAACTCCTTTTAATTCCCCAAATATGCCACTCCTCTCTCTCTCACCTCTCGCCTTTTATGTTACTGATTTCTGTGAAGAACACTTAAATCTCTCCCCGTATCTCAGCTCTGCTGCCACTTCCTCTAGGAAGCCTTGGCCCCGGCACAGTTGCAGCCTTAAAGTGCTTCCTGGGGGTAGCCATAGCACCCTTGGTATCTCCCCACAGCCCTTATCACGTGACACTGTAACTTCCAGCTTAGGCTTTCTGATCCCCATCCAACTGGAACGGGGAGCAAGAATGGGGCCTTCTTCACCTTTGTCTTAACTTGGGACCCAGCGCTTAGTAGATGGTCAAAGAAGATTTATCAAAAATGAATGAGTAAGTGAATCAATGAGCAAAAAGAAGAGCAGGCCACTGGTGCGACATGGCTGACACGTCTAGGCCAGAGCCTAACACTCCAGTTCTGCTCCTTACCAGTTGTGTGGCTTCAGGAAAGTTCTTGAGCCTCAGAGACCTCAGATTCCTACTTTTAAATCGGTGTAACATGGCCTAAGACTATCACATGCATCCAATGAAATAGTGTTTGGGAAATTCTTGGGGAAAAAAAAATGCTTCTTTTGGAGACAGAGTCTCACTCTGTTGCCCAGGCTGGAGTGCACTGGCATGATCATAGCTCAGTGGAACCTCTGCCTCCGGGTTCAAGTGATCCTCTTGCCTCAGCCTCCCAAGTAGCTGGGACTACAGGTGTGCACTACCACGTCCGGCAAATTTTTGTATTTTTAGTAGAGATGGGGGTTTCGTCACGTTGGCCAGGCTGGTCTTGACCTCAAGAGATCTGCCCACCTTGGGATTACAGGTGTGAGCCACTGCACCTGGCCACTCTCTCAGAAAATTTTAATAAGTCTCTACATAACAGCCCTTCCCAACAGGAGGCTAAACAGGAGGGACAAGGAAGAAGCTGGCACAGCTGCTGTAGGGGCAGCAGCAGTCCTGAGGGAAACCGCACAGCAGGATCCAGCAGACAGCTGTAGAAATTCATGGCCAGTGGCCGTGCACAGCACCCCCGACTTCCTTCTGAGAAATAACTACGTCCTTCTCTTGCCCATCTAGACATCCTTATTATACATCATTTCCCATGTGTATACCCTGTTCATTTCTACCAAATATTATCACTAATAATAATGGTTTTGGGACCTGCGTTTACTCTTATTCCAATTGTTAAGTGCCCTCTCTTTCCTCACACCCCATCTAGATCCTACCCATCCTTCTATATCCATAATAAATCTCCTCTGTACGTATAAAGCTGTCCTTGAGAAAATCAGCTCATACCCATCTGTCCTTCTTATCTCCTAGGGCATTAGGACTTACCCTTCTTTATTCCACACTTTATTCTTTAAATACTTCACACATATATTTAATACCAGCTCCCTTTCCTAGACGTAGGAGGGTCTCACACAATCAGAGGAGCCAGGTCTAGAGAGCTCGACCATGGGGAAGTCTGGATTATAAAACATGCAGGTTTGGCAGAGAAGGTGAGAGGCAAGAAGTGTGTAAGTCAACAAATAACACTGATGAAGCAACCGAGAAAACAAAAACACACGAGGAAATCAGCCGCCTAACAGCTTCTCATGACGTCAAGATTCTCTGGTAGAAATGCAAATCTATGCGATACCAACTCACAGCAGTCAGAATGGCTATTACTAAAAAGCAAACAAAAAAAAAAAATGCTAGTGAGGCTGCAGAGAAAAGGACCACAGTATTAGTATACACTGTTGGTGAGAATGGAAATTAGTTCAGCCACTGTGGACAGCAATTTGGTGATTTCACAGAGAATTTAAAAGAGAATTACCATTTGACTCAGCAATCCCATTCCTGGGTATGTACCCAAAGGAATATAAATCATTTCACCAAAAAGACGCATGTACTTGTATGCTCACCTCAGTGCTACTCACATTAGTAAAGACGTGGAATCAACCTAGGTGCCTGCCAATAGTGGACTGAATAAAGAAAATCTGGTACACGTATACCGTGGAGTACTATGCAGCCATAAAAAAGGAATGAAACCATATCCTTTGCAGCAAGGTGGATGCAGCTGGAAGCCATTATCCTCATCAAATTAACACAGTAACAGAAAACCAAATATTGCATGTTCTGACTTTTAAGTGAGAGCTAAACATTGAGTACACATGGACATAAAGATGAGAACAGCAGGCAATGCAGGCTTTCCAGTGTGGGTGGCAGCGGGGGCGTGGGGCCATGGACTGAAAAATAACCTACTGGGTACTATGCTCACTATCTGGGTACTATGCTCACTATCTGGGTGACAGGATCACCCATACCCCAAATCTCAGCATCACACAATACACCCATGTTGTAAACCTGCACATGTACCTCCTGAATCTAAAATAAAAGTTGAAATTATTTAAAAAAAAAAGATTCTCTAGTAGCTGAACATAGTACGTGGTATATTATAAAGAAGGCATAGAATAATGTTTCCAAGGGAGAGGAGCAAGTAGGGAACACGGCTTCCAGTGTGAGTGTACCAAGTGATTCTTTATCCTGAATAAGAAAACCAGCAAAAGGCCAGACACGGTGGCTCACGCTGTAATCCCAGCACTTTGGCGGGGGCTAAGGCAAGAGGATCACATGAGCTCAGGAGCTCCAGACCAGCCTGGGCAAGATAACAGGAACTCATCTTTACTAAAAATAAAAAATAAAAAAAATTAGCTAGGCATGGTCATGCATGCCTGTAGCCCAGCTACTAAGGAGGCTGAGGTGAGAGGATGACTTGAGCCCAGGAAATGGAGGCTGTAGTAAGCTATGATCATGCCATTGTACTCTAGCCTGAGTAAAAGAGCAAGAACCTGTCTCAAAAAAAAAAAAAAAAAAGGCCAGGTGCGGTGGCTCACGCCTGTAATCCCAGCACTTTGGGAGGCCAAGGTGGGCGGATCACATGAGGTCAGGAATTCCAGACCAGCCTGGCCAACATGGTGAAACACCGTCTCTACTAAAAATAAAAAATTAGCCATGCATAGTGGTGCAGTCCCAGCTACTCAGGAGGCTGAGGCAGGAGAATCGCTTGAACCCGGGAGGCGGAGGTTGCAGTAAACTGAGATCGTGCCATCACACTCAAGCCTGGGCAACAAGAGTGAAATTCTGTTTCAAAAAACAAAAAGAAAAAAAGGAAGGAAGGGAGGGAAGGGACAGGAGGGAGGAAGGCAGGAAAGGAGTAAAGAAAAAATAACATGGAAAAACTACAGTATCACAAGAGTGATCTGTCAACAACATCCTGCTGAGTGTCTAGTGGTCCCATGCATGGAGCACTGTCCTAAGTACTTTTGGTGGGGTGCCCAAGGTGGGGATAAGGCTTACAGAGAAATTAGAGAGATAGCATCTGTGCTTACAAGGACCTGGCAGCCTACATACGGTGACAATACACACACACATGAAGGTGCAATTAAAGATATAAATCAGTGTGCAAAAAGTACAAAATGGGCACGGAAAACAGAGCAACGACAGGTCACCACATGCTGAAGTGAAGGAAAGTTTCATGAAAGAGGTGACATAGCAGCTCTGTCTTAAAAGAGAAAGAAGAACCCGTGACACTATGTCAAGGGAACACACACACAGAGCTGGAAGTGAAATTTGCCAGGTACAGCAGTGCCCCCTTATCCACGGGGGATATGGTCCAAGATTCCCTGTAAACGCCTAAAACAGAAAATAGTACCAACCCCTATGCTGTATGCACTATGTTTTTTCCATTTCATGGCTAGATGGCTACCAAATGACTAAGGGACAGGGAGTGAATACAGTGGATACACTGGGCAAAGGGATAATTCACATCCATGGCAGGAACGTCATGGGAAGGCGTGACACTGCATCACATTTCTCAGAATGGCACACAATTGAACCCTTACAAATTGTCTATTTTTGAAATTTTCCATTTAATATTTTCGGACCATGGGTGACCACAGGAAACGGAAATCACCGAAAGCAAAGCTGTGCGTCAGGGGAAAAGTGGAGAAATCCAGATGAAGCAAGGCTTTGTTGAGACAGTGGCAGGACGTGAGTTTGGAAAAGCAGTCCGGGCAAAGAGTGCGGGGAAGTGGAGAGAGAAGACTGAGAAGCCAGGAAAATGTGAAGGGCATTTCAGAAGGAGAGAAGTTAAGAGAAGATAAAAAAAAATAATAAGGGAAAGGGAATAAAAATGATGTTACAAAGCATTTATCACCAGATAAAAACTCGATTTTAAATGTCTATTTGTATAAAATAGGAAGTAGGTCAAACAAGAGTTAACATCATGAATAAATAAGAAGGCACACTCATCAATACAGTCATCATTAAAATCCCGTAGAAATATAGAAAAGGCGCTTGCAGAGAATTTACAGCAGCCAATAAGTAAATGACCAATAACACATAATGAACACTCCAATAAAACAAATAATTCACAAAGAAATGAAAGTTAAAGTAACAAATAAAGTATTTTTCATCTTAGATGAAGGAAGTGTTAAAAACGGTATTATCTCAGGTATGGAAGGTGAACAATCTGAAATGTTAGAGTTCAAAGAGCACAACTTTTCTGGGAAGTGATTTAGCGATACGCAAAGGGACCCTTAAATAGACAAAGTAGGCCGGGCGCTGTGGCTCACGCCTGTAATCCCAACACTGTGGGAGGCTGAGGCAGGCAGATCAAGAGGTCAAGAGATCGAGACCAACCTGGCCAACACGGTGAAAGCCCGTCTCTACGAAAAATATAAAAATTAGCTGGGCATGGTGGTGGGCACCTGTAATCCCAGCTACTGGGGAGGCTGAGGCAGGAGAACACTTGATCCAGGAAGTGGAGGTTGCAGTGAGCTGAGATCGCGCCACTGCACTCCAGCCTGGCAACAGAGAGAGACTCCATCTCAAAAAACAACAACTACAACAACGAAAAAGCCACAGTAATTCTTCTATATGAATATAACTTGAAAAAATAATCAAAAATTCAGAAAAACTATTCACACCCAAAGATCTTCTTTATAGCATTTCTTAACCTAAGCCATGAATCACTATCAACATAATTAGTGAAGAAGAAAACCCATAGGGAAAAGGTAAAATGAACTGTGATACAGTGCTACCAAGAATTACAATGTAACCATTAAGTATGTTTATTTTTATAGAAATGAAGAATCTAAAATGTACATACAGTGTGACCGCACTTATATAAAAAATACATACAGACATAAGCACATAGAAACACATTCTAAAAGGAAAGACATTCAAATTACATGATAGCAGGTGATTTTTATTTTTGTCTGGAGCTCTTCCTGTATTTTCCAAATTTTCTATGTTAAATATGACTTACTACATAAAAATTGTATTTGGAGATTGAAAAATGAAATAACTATTTTAACTGCAAATACTGTTTGGAGATAGCTGCACGGGGAAAGTGAACATATCTGCGCTCTCAGCTGCTTAGCAGTAGAGCCCTAATTCCCCAGATAAGGGCACATTTCCCCTCTAAATCCTGGGACAATGTATGACAGTAAAGATGATGTACAGGACTTTTCCCTTCACATTTGACTGCCCGCAAAAAAAATTACTTCTGGAAGTTCCTTCGTCACTGTTTCCTCAGCAGGAAGGTATATTTACAAGAAGAGTAAATTTCAACTGTATTTTGGGTCTTGGTTTTTCCAAATGGCCCACACTTCATGGAGTATACAACCCCACTCTCTTCTCTCCTTCTCTGTTTTCATTTCTGTCTGTCTCTCTGCCTCTATCTCTTTGTGTGTTTCTCTGTTTCCATGTGTGTCTGTCTCTCTTTTCTAATATACAGGCTTTTCCTAGAGATTGCCCCCAGATCAGAACGGTAGTGTTTTCTTTGGCTTCTTCTGTACTTCATGTCATGTTCAGAATAGCACCCTCCGTTCAAAAACAACCGCTAAGTTTCAAAAAGAAATTCCATTTTAGTTGTACATTTAGGATATTTACAAACACCAGAGGAAACAACTGCCTATGTGACATTACACAAAAGAGACTAGACCAGCATGTCGGAAGTCCACATGATACTCACTCAGACGACATGCGAGGAACTGCCTTCTCAGAGCAGAGCCTCGGTCCATGCTGGGACGGGGGCAGGAAGCAGAAGCTGGCAACAGCCCATTCCTGCAAAGTGGGGAAAACATGGTGGTAACTCCAAATGAAAGAGAGGAGCTTGACATTTTTCTATTACCAAACCAGGCAATTAAAACATTAAATGTGAAATCTGAAGCACTGTAAATTTCCTAATATGGTAGAAGTGCTGAGTTTCCCAAATGATGTTTTCTCATCTTTCAACATATCAAAGAGCATGCCAAAACCCCGAAGAAACATTTCCATTTTGAAAACAAAAATAAACCACACACATCCACATTCTATTAATAGTGTTGTCTTGCCTTAGAGACCTTGTGTCCTTAGTCAGAAACCCCACTGCAGTTTACATGAATTTTAACATTAATGAAAACTCCCATCCAAAGTAAACTGGACATGTGTAGGTGAGTTAGGTGGGACTGGGGCAAGAGTAATCAAATTCCTTTTTTATTTTCCTTACTGGAGACCAAATGTTACGTTCTTCATCGTCACAGCTAAGGACTCCGTAAATATGTTCTACCTCTTCAGCAGCACTTCCTAAGACAGGAAAGTTGGCAGAAGATACACAGGTTCAAGCCAACTCCACACATTTAGAGGGATCGCAGGATCCCAGGACATGGGCTTTCAATTGGAAATCCCAGCAGAAATTACCAGATGAAGCAAAGCACATGTCAAAGATTTCCAAATCCACACTGTAAACTCTTGATCCTGCCAACACGTAAAGGAAAAGAGCTGTCCCATGGCACGTTATGTCTAAAGACAGGGAAAAAGCCATTTAATATGACGTCCTCCTTCCTCCATTCAAATGCCCATGAGCTGCTACCAGTGTGCTCAGCAGGGGGTCAATGGCTTGGGCGAGTACAACAGGAAGTACATGACGTCGAGGCTGCCCACAAGATGCCTCTATTTTTGAGGGAAGAACCAATACATCAAACAACGATGAGAAAGAACAAAAGATCATTTATTCCAGCCCCAAAGATGGACCGTGCAACTAAAATGGTTAGTTCAACCCCAAAGCGTGCCGGGAGAAAGAAGCTATTATCACCTGCCTGCATGGAAGATGTTAAATGACAAAGCTCTGAGTCCTCGCCCCACAATATGTCTACAAGGGCAAAGAAAAGGGAAAACCAGACTGATCTAGTGACCATCCGTGATCAGGTAAAGTGGAGAGGAAAAGAGAACTGACTCAAGGGACCTCCTCAAATGTAGCGGGGAAGCAAAGAACGTATGGTGGTATGGCAAGGTAAAAAGATTCTCTGTCTCTCTCTCTCTCTGTTTTTATTTTCTGAGACAGGGTTACACTCTGTTACCCCGGGCTACAGTGCAGTGGTACAATCACAGCTCACTGCAGGCGCCACCTCCCACCTCAAGCCATCCTCCTACCTCAGCCTCCCAAGTAGCCGGAACTACAGGGGCACACCACTATGCCTGGCTAATTTTTGTATTTTGTGTAGAGACGAGGTTTCACCATGTTGCCCAGGCAAAAATCATCTCTTTTAAGCCAACAGAGCCAGATTCAAATCTTGCCGCAGCCACTTGCTAGTTGAAATGGTAAGTGGATTCATTTCTGTGTTCCATTCCTTTCATAGAACATTTGTCCATCACTGCATGGCAGGCTCTCTTCTAAGGATGTTACAATTCTCAATTTATTTAATCCCAACAACAAACAATTGAGGTTAGTTCTGATATTAGCCCCAATTTACAAATGAGGAAACTGAGGCACCAAGTAGTCCTATACTTCAAAAGTGGCCAAGTTATCATTTGAATCCTGACCAATGATTTTGCCGGGATTGATTTTCGCAGTCTGGCTCCAAAATCCCATGTCTGAAGCTCCACATTGCCATATTCATAAAAGACTTACTTTTCAGTGAAAGGTAGCACAGCACCCAGCACAGTGTCTGACATTTTGCAGAAGCTGAATCATTTATCTCCCTTCTCTCACTTCTCCCTATTCTCTCTCCCCACACTGTGGGAGGCTGGAGGCAAGATTCTGCACACACAGAAAGGCAACTGCGTCAATCCGCAAAGGCTCAGAGGCTCTAGGGCAAGTTAGAAAACAACGCTCCGTCTTTATCCCCTGAGGCCTGGAACAAGAACTCTAGCTCTAACAGAGACGCATTTCCAGACAGACTGCCTCTATTTATTACAGTCTGCATTCAAGGCACAAGGACTGCAGACAAGCCTTAGGGAAACCGAAAGGTTTGTGATTTTTGTACTAGCGGCTATATGCGTACATGTCTAACACAAACACAACACACACCCCTCCCCACATCTAAAACTTACAGTGTTCCTACCACAGGGAAAAATGATCTACTTTCCAGAACCTTCCATTTCCTAAAAGTAGCCAGAGTTTCTGTAGCAGGTTGCAGCTTGCTTTAGGACAGCCTGGGTATTTCTGGGGAGCTAAAGGATAGAGTCTCTTTTGAAAATTATTAAGAACCAATTAGGCCCGGTGGTCCAGGAGAGCTGTGCTGTAAAACAGGAGAAAATTTTGTTTTCCAGCTCTTTAGCAGTATTTTCATAAACTGATGACAATAAAAGGACAGAGGCTATTTTTGTACCTTGACATGAGTCTAAAATATCACGGAAGAAGGTGTGAATGGTATCAATGAAATGATTTATTTAGTTGGACAAATAGCAACTGTACAAAACAGGGGATTTAATATCACTGGATTTTTCTAAGTGCACAATGGGTACATGTTGCTAGTCATAAAAAGTTCACACATGCTACCATAGGACTGCTTTCTACACACTCTTTCCCTGTCTCCTTAATTAATAAAAGGACCTATTTCATGCTATGGCAACATAAGAACATTTTTTAATGAGAAAAAAAAATCACTATAATCAAGGTTTGAAACTATCCCGATCACTATGACCCGGAGAATTTGCTAAGGTAGTTTAAAAGTAATTAAGAAGGAAAGTCAGCCTTCCACATTTTCAGTCTCGGTCACTGCGGCTACTGGGTTCATTGATGCCTGCCAAATCTTGCAAAACGACAGTCCTCCTATCCATGTGGTTTTTAAAACTATAAGCTTCTATTGTGAATAAGTTTGATTTTTCTGCTTTAGAAATCCATCAACTGCCAGTCTGTTCTCACGGCATATTGCTAAGAGAAACTCCACAAAGAGCCCAGGTGCACGCACCATGAATCAAGTTCTTTATACATTTTAATTACAGTTGATCACAAGTGGGAGAGGTAAGTGAAGAAGGCTTCTTCATAAAAAGTTCATTAGAAATGGCAGTGTTCCATCGGGGAAACAAAGATGGCATCCTTCAACTTGTTAATCCGAAAAAGCCCCCAGATGTGAATTGTGCCTCTGTAAAATCATATGCAAACCACATTTCGGCCTGTGGCTCAGCCCAAAACTTTTGAAGAGGGGAGGCAGGGACAAGGAAGGAAACGGAGTTAGCAGTGAAAGAGGAAGATGAAGTTTCTCAGACTTTGTGGACATCATATACAAAACAGCTCTTTCCACTTACTATTTCAGCTATTACCCCCTTGCAGCGGGGAGGTCTGTTATCTCCTTAGCCATTTCAAAAGCCTTGGGAGCAAGCCAGTCCCGGGCTTTTCTGTGTGTGTCTGTGAGTCAGCAGAAGCCGGAAGCCTTACAAAACGACTTCAAACAGCAAGCTGGAGAGCAGGACAATAGCTTCCACCTCCAGACAGTGAGAAACTGCATCATCCTAAGGGATCACGGCCACCCATGCTCAGTGGAGATAAGTAAGAACATTCTCTGCCCTGGCCAATAGCAAATCCGCAGCTACAGCTGCTCACAGAAGCTCTGGGTGGCCTCCACTCCAGCGGCTCCAAATGGTTTCAAGGCACAAAAACACTGCCGCTGGGTGGTGCTCCCAAGTGGAGAGGGTGGATGGGAGTGGCTGACGAAGACGAGGGTGGCAAGCTGCCTCCCCCCACCAGGTGCTCCAAATCCCCTCTCTCGCAGCTTAGGGAAATCACAAAGAGGTCTCCGGGCGGGCGGATTCCAGGCAGGCGGCCTGCGCAGCGCCTGGGCCTCACCACCATCCACAGCAATGAATGGAAACTGCCTCAGAGACTCCAGAAAGAGGGGAGAAACTCCCTGCTAGGCAGTTTAGTGCTCTAGGAGCAATCGTGTCATGAATGGCGCTTGGTGAAAGAGCAGGGCATTCAAATGCAGCCACGAAAAAGAAAGAAGCCTTACCACACCCCCTGCACAGCAGGTACAAAGCTCCTTGTCCTGTTCCCTTGAAAGACTCAGGAAAATCTGATCAGGAACTGACATCTGCAGTACAGTTTTCAATTTACAAAAAGGTATTAACTGTCCTCTGAGAGAAGCAAAGAAGTAGCACATTTGAGGGAAAGTATGTGAGAAGTCACAATGAGCTCACTTTGAGGATACCATGATGTGCACAGGGGAATTACCTGAGTAAAACATTTATTTCACTTATTAATAGTATCGGACACCCAGTTTTACAGTATTTCTTATGTTTCCCATTGTCATAGGTTATATATATAATTTTTTAATTTATTCTGGGATAGAGTCTTACTCTGTTGCCCAGGCTGGAGTACAGTGGTGAGATCACAACTCATTGTAGCCTCCAACTCCTAGGCTCAAGCGATCCTCCCACCTCAGCCTCCCAAGTAGCTGAGACCACAGGTATGTGCCACTACACCGTAATTTTTAAAATTTTTTGTAAAGACAGGGTCTCACTATGTTGCCCAGGCTGGTTATATTTTTAAACATGTCCACGCCTACAGCTAATATCTACATAGTATGTTCAACTGAAACAAACAAAAAAAAAAAAACTAGTTGGAAAGTATCAGATATCCTGCGAATGCTGAAATCCCATATTTGCATATAGTCCCCACACCAAGTAACGCCTCTACAGAATTAACGTTGTATATAAATTATTTTGAAAGAAAGAATATACATTTTATTTATTTACATATATACATACACACAAAAAAAGACAGACACACCTGGGTGCGGTGGCTCACACCTGTAATCCCAGCACTTTGGGAGGCTGAGGCAGGCAGATCACCGGAGGTCAAGAGTTCGAGACCAGCCTGGTCAACATGGCAAAACTCGGCCTCTAAATTCAAAATTAGCTGGGCGAGGTGGTGCATGCTTGTAATCCCGCAATTCGGGAGGCTGAGGCAGGAGAATTGCCTGAACCCGGGAGGCGGAAGCTGGAGGTTGTGGTGAGCCGAGATTGTACCACTGTACCCCCAGCCTTGGTGACAGAGCAAGACTCTGTCTCAAAAAAAAAAAAAAAAAAAAAAAAAAAAAAAAAAAAAAAAAAAAAAAAAAAAAAAAAAAAAAAAAAAAAAAAAAAAAGACAGGCACACTTATGAGTCTGTGTGAGTGTGACAAGCAAGAAGGGATTCTAGAAGGACATAGAAGCTGGGAAAGGTAATACTAAAATCGGAGCACTGCCACCAGATGAATGCTGACAACATTTCACATAAAACCAAAGTAGACGCAGGTTCTAAAATTTAAAATTAACTTGTCTGGCAACTAGTGCCTTGAAATGGAGGTTGAAAGACTGGGGAGACCTTCTCCACTCATCCCGTGATTTGCTGTGGGGCCTGCACCAAGTTGTGCTACGCCTCTGTTACAACATCTGCAGAATGGAGATAACACTTCCTGCTACCTACCTCAGAGAGCTGTTAGGAGATTAGATACCAAAAAAGAAAATCCTCAAAGCCCTTTGAGTTTCTCATAGATATAAGACACGCAATGTAATAAAATACCCGTACTCTCTACAAAAGCCCTGAGAGACTCAAAGCTATAGAAATCGGAAACAGATGCCAGCTGTACAGCACGGATGCATTCACAATCAGGGAGGCTGGTCGCAGATTCCAGTGACGAGGCCGGGGAAAATAACTCTGACATTCACATCTACTCAGAAAAAACACAACACCCAGGAAAACGGAGGAAAATCGTATTGTTTCAGTGGCGCACCAGTAAGTGAACAGAAGCAATCCTCACAGGTAACACTGCTCACTCTCGCTTCAAAGTCTCGATCTACAAGACGACAATCAAGTGACATTACACTGGGAGCTTTTCAGGTTTAGTCAAGTCTCATATTAAAGTAAATCGGGGCGAGGACAGCGGCTCATGCCTGTAATCCCAACTCTTTAGAAAGCGGAGGTGGAAGGATCGCTTGAGCCCAGTTTGGGACCAGCCTGGGCAACACAGGAGACCCCTGTCTCTACAAATAACAACAATTTTAAAAATTAGCCAAGTATGGTGGCACACACCTGTGGTGCCAGCCACTTGGGAGGCTGAGGTGGGAGGACGGCTTGAGCCCAGGAGGTCAAGCCTGCAGTGAGCTGTGATCAAGCCACTGCACTCCAGCCCGGGTGACACAGCAAGCCTCTGTCTCAAAGAAAAATAAAAATAAATAAAGTAAACTGGCTCTCTACAGGGGTAGGGGCAGTAACTCCCAATACTCAACAAAATGTAAAGCACAGAATGCATAAATTACAGTATTTTAAATTAATCTGTACTGAAAACAAAAGCCATAATTGACTGTACACAGCCATCTAAGGAAAGTAATTACTTTTGGGTCCACAAGGAAATTGGGAGAAACGTATTAAATGTTCATTTCTTCTAAGATATTCTGAATTACGAAAAGTTAAAAATTCAAATTAATTAATTACACACATGTTATTATATCAAGGATGTATTGTGAGTTACATGTCAGGTTAAAATTAAAAAGATGAATAAATATCCTTTTCCTGGTTCTCATGAACCTCAAAGTCTACCAAGGAGAGACAGAGACAAAATAAAGTATAAGGCAATGTGGGAAGGCTTTGAGTCAAGTATAAAGAGAGTGCTAAGGAAGAACAGAGGGGAGATGTAATCGATTCTGCATGGAAAAGAGGAGGGGGAGAGGCTTAGGAAAGTCTCAGAGAATCTGACACTTAAACAAGACCTTGCAGAATGTACAGTATTTCACCCAATACGGAAGAAGGGGAAGGGGCATTTTAGATAAGTCAATGGCAGCCCGCATCTCAAGGCATGCCTTGAGTCAAGTGTCACACAAAGCAGACAGCCTGGAAGGGCCTGGACTACAAGGTCTTTGTGCAGAAGGGAGCATCACATGAGACTTTTGAAAAGAAACTTGGTATTTCCTACAACTCAAAGAGAAGGAGGCAAGTGGACAGAAAGCAGCAGGAAGGAGCAGGAGGCGGCCCTGGCCTCTGGGCCTGAGACAGATCTTGGGGAAACTGACAGCATTGCTGAGGCCAGGTCTGCAGGTAGAGGTGAGGAAGACAAACAGGCAGAGAAGCAGGAAGGAAGGCGCACTGGACCATGACTCAGGAATGGTCAAGAGCGGGACTTCCAGGAGAAGTCACAGGCCCAGCCTAGGTGGACAGTGTAGTACATGGAATAAGGGCCACACATCTATCAGGTCCTAATCTCTGGGACCTCTAAATGTAACCTACGCAAAGACATGGCAGATATGATGAAGCTAAAGACTGTGACATGGGGAGATTACTTTCAATTATCTAGCTGGGCCTTAAAGGTCATTGCATGTATGCTTATAAGAAGGAGGCAGAGGCACATTTGACTACAGATGGAAGAAAGGAAGGCCATGTGACCATGGAGGGGGCAGATACTGGAGTGATGCAGCCACAAGCCAAGGGAAGTCCGCAGCTGCCAGAAGCTGCAAGAGACAAGAACAGATTCTCCCCCAGAGCCTGTGGCAGGAGCTGAGCCCCGTCCAAACATAAATGTCTGTTGTTTTAAGGCACCAAAGTCTGTGGTAATTTGCTACAGCAGCCAGAGGAAATTAATACACACAGTGAACTAACAGTCACCCCCAACTGTCTCTGGGTGCCACCATCGCCAGTCTTGATAAGAATCATTCAGGCTGGGGGTGGCGACTCATGCCTATAATCCCAGCACTTTCGGAGGCTATACTCACTACACAGCTGGTACTGTTCTAAGCTCTTAAACACTCACAAAGAACTTATGCAGTAGGTACTATTCTTATCCACTCCATCACTCCATTTTACTTAATGACAAACCAAGGCACAGAGAGACGAAGTCACCCAAAGTTGTATACAGCAGAGCCAGGACCAGAATCCAAGCTGCCCGATTCCAGCATCTCACACTCAATTTCCCTTCTATCTATAGTGTTTGTCAGGCCCGTGCTCCAACATATCACCTGTTTAAAAAAAAGTAAACCATTGTTTGAAGATAGTAAACACTGTCTATGACTTAATGTTTTTGATTATTTAAAAAATCTCCAAGAGTACCAGATACAAACAAGTGCAAAGAGAGTAGCAACATGCATACACATAGAAAACTTTCTGAGGATAGTTTAAATAAAGAAGATTCCACTTGGCAATGAAGAAACCTTTCACCATTTTAGGGTGACCAAAAGAAAAATGAAATGAGCTGTACTGAAAGAAAAGATGGAAGCATCCGCTCCTGAACAACTTTTCAAGTCATGCTCCTGAAAGACTCACGTTTGTCTATCTTAGAATTTGAACTAAATACAGATTTGCTTTTATTATGATCACTTCAGGATTTATTTTGTGCTTACTATCCTAGTTTTTCTCTCATTTTCTATAATCTTAGTCTAAATCTGAGTTAAAAAGAATTACACAAAGATTCGACATTTAATCCTTGGTAAGTATGACAACTTTCACTGAAAACTTATGTTTCAGCTGGGTGTCGTGGCTCACGCCTGTAATCCCAGAACTTTGGGAGGCTGAGGCAGAAAGATAGCTTGAGCCCAAGAGTTTGAAACCAGGCTGGGTAGCAAGGAGTGACCCCATCTCCACAATAAATAAATTAACCAGGCATGGTGATGCACGCCTGCAGCTCCAGCTACTCAAGAAGCTGATGCACGAGGATTTCTTGAGCCCAAGAGACCAAGGTTGCAGTGAGCCAGAATTGTACCAATGTACTCCAGGCTGGCTGACAGAACGAGACCCTGTCTCTCTCTGTCTCTAACACACACACACACACACACACATAAGACCCTGATGTTCAATCTGTCTTTGCAAAGAACAAATTTTAATCAATGACCTTCACAACTAAGAATCCAGTGAGTTGTATCCAGTGTTCTGATTTGGCTGGTTTCATCTATAAGGTGGCATATTCGTATGTCACCTTATTTCAAAATGTAGAGTCAAAGAAAATGCTCCTCAACATAGCTATTGAAAGACAAAGAAAAAAGCAACCAAGGACTTTTGAAGAAATGATATTTTCCACGTGATTCTCATTTAAATATGGGTAGAGGAAGATACAATTTCTGGAGTCAATCTCCCGTGATCCTGTAACGATCCAGAGGCTGACAACACAGAACACAAGTTATTAGGTCCGTCCACAGGGTTCTACCAGGCCAAACTGTCAGAGAGGGGTTTTAGGAACAGCAATAAAATCTTTACCAACAGCTACCAGAAGGGAGCTTGGCCTGTTGGGCGCAACCAATATCCTGCCTCAGCCTTTTGAGCAGCTGGAGCTAGAAGGTCCTACTGAATCCTTCCTTAAACACCACAAAGGTGTGGAGAACACAAGTTGTATGAAATAGGTGGCCACACTGCTCTCTGCCCAGCCACACACCCCTAACAGTGCTAATGCTCAAAAGGAATTACCATCCAGGTGGGCCGCATCCAAAGGCAGTCAGACACCTGCGATCAGCAAGCAAAAAGACTTACAAACTCAGCGTCAATGAGAACAACAGGAGCCAGAAGCTCATCATTAAAAACAAGAACAAAACAAACTTTGAAATTAGTTCCCATCAGTAGCTTTAGAATTTTACGACTTCTCTGCGCTTTTAAGATCTTAGCTGCTTAGATCAGCAGATCCAACTTTCTGGCATCAGGGACCAGTTTCATGGAAGACACTTTTTCCATGGATGGCAGTGTGGTTCTGGGGGTGGTTTTGGAATGAAACTGTTCCATCACAGATCATCAGACATTAGGTAGATTCTCATAAGGAGCATGTAATCTAGATCCCCAGCACGTGCAGTTCACAGTAGGGTTGGTGCTGCTATGAGAATTGAATGCCGCCATTGATGAGACAGGACCTGAGGCAGTAATGCTCACCCATCCTCACCTCCTGCTGTGCGGCCTGCTTCCTAACAGGCCACAGACCGGCTGGGGACCCCTGGCCTAGATCTATGCCTGCAGGGATAAAAAGAAGCTGCAGTTAGATTTAAGCAACATAAAACTTTTCTTAAATCATACTTTGGGCTGGGCACAGTGGCTCAGGCCTGTAATCCCAGCACTTTGGGAGGCCAAGGTGAGCGGATCATTTGAGGTCAGGAGTTGAAAACCAGCCTGGCCAACAGGGTGAAACTCCATCTCTACTAAAAATACAAAAATTAGCCTAGTGTCATGGTGGGTGCCTGTAATCCCAGCTACTTGGGAGGCTGAGGCAGGAGAATCAGTTGAGCTCAGGAGGCAGAGGCTGCAGTGTGCCAAGACTGTACCACCATACTCCAGCCTGGGAGAAAGAATGAGACTCCATCTTAAAAAAAAAAAAAACCAAAAAAAAAACGTACTTTCTTCTTATCGTTGGCTTCTTCCAAAATGTTTCTTAATGCTTTCTCCCTACATGGAGCGATGGAAGCCAGTGTTTTCAAACAGCATTACATAGAAAACTAGCATAAAGGGTAGCCATTCATGAGTAGTTGGGGAAGGAGTCTCGTTCAAAGTGTGAGAGACGCGGCATGCTACGATTCTACCTCCTTCGGAATGCACAGTACGTCTTAGCAAATTCAAGACGGTGAGAAGTCCATGTAAACTTTATGAACTATGATGTTGCCTACGCTTGTGATTGCAGAATGCATTTTCACGTATCACTTCACGGAATAACTGGGCTGCAGAAAACAGTTTAGGAAATGCTGCTCTCTGCCCCTGCGCTTACCATTCAAGACTTGACCATCTTACCCCAAATTGTCCTTACCCATACTCGACAATGTACACTCACAATTCTGATGTGTACTGCAGATCTCACATACCAGTCTTCCCTAGAGAAATCCTCTCCTCCAGTCAAGTTCATCACCTTCCCATGTCCTAAACAGACATTGCTTCCAATGTTCTGTTGACACACTTCTCATGCTAGAATTTCTACCTTCAATCATTTTGTTCAATTTAATCCTTCAACACGAGATAAAATCCCGCCTCCTATGAGACTGCCACATAATGCCATCTTTCTTTCCCTGGAATAAGCCACCCCAAATACAATGATACTTGCTTGGGATTCACCTGCCCGGGTAGTATTATAAGTCCACATTTGCCATACATATGTCTGTTTCCCCAGCTACCCAAGGACTGGCTGAGAGCAGGCTTGAAGCTCTTATTTCCTTCCTATAATATCTAATACATGGTATTTTGGTCCAAGACAGCAGATACTCCACATGTAAGTGCTGGTGGATTAGGAAACTCATGGTATTTCAATGACACACATCGCTTTCATCATTAAACAATCAACGAACACTAGAATAACTCAAAACACTCAAGAAGTAGGCACACACATTATTATTCTCTGGAAAGTAGTGTAGCCTGCTGTAGAAAGCATCTAAAGAATACAGTGAACTTAGATCTCTACACTGAAATCTCAGAAATCCCTCGAGAACGACTGAATGTACACGGATATAGCAGGCAACACACTCAGACCTGTAAAAAAGCATTGGAATTTCCATACTGTCTGCAAGCACAGGGTTGAGGACTTACTGACTGCTGTGTATGTCAGATATCCCCACCTCAGATATATTTACCTATCGAATATCATGTATTAGTTTACACACAGACTTGGATATCGACGTGCAACTCTCCGTTTTACAAAGCCTCAGATGACAACTGCCTATAAGATAGCAACTATACGGCGTACCCATCTTTATAGAGGAAGTAAGTCCATACCTACCAGTATCTGATATTGGCAAAATCAAAAAGACCAGATGCAGAGTATTCAACACACAATTCCAGACTTCAAAGTAAGTGGATGATATATCTGGCTAGAATACAAAACATATTTGCCAGTATAACACATGAAAAACTGTTCGGCTAGAAGAGCTAGCACAATAGTCAAGTTAGGTTTTTCAGATGAAAAGAACAACCAATACACCATTAATATACAATGCTGAAATACTACGGAAACAGAGCATTGCTGGGTACGGTGGCTCACACCTGTAATCCCAGCACTTTGGGAGGTCAAAGCGGGAGGATCACAAAGTCAAGAGATCGGGACCAAAATGGTGAAACCCCATCTCTACTAAAAATACAAAAAGTAGCTGGGTGTGGTGGCGCACACCTGTAGACCCAGCTACTAGGGAGGTTGAGGGAGGAGAATCACTTGAACCCAGAAGACGGATGTTGCAATGAGCCAAGATCGCACCACTGTACTCCAGCCTGGGGACAGTGAGAGTCCGTCTCAAAAAAAAAAAAAAAAAAAAAAAAAAGCAGAGCATTATTGTAATTCCATAATCAGAATGAGTGTTCTGTGACACAGATTCAGGAGCATTCACACATGTCCTTGTGAAGCAGGAAAGAGGACTGATAAAAAGTCCTAGAGCAAGCTGTCCAGGTTCAAATCCTGGTTCCATTTCTTACAAGGCATATGACTTGGGGCAAATTTCTTCTCTGAGCTTCACTCAGTTTCCTCATCTAACAAATGGAGACAAAATGGTACCTACTCCATTGTGTTGCTTGAAGTTTCAATGGATGATGCCCGTGAAGATCTTTGAATATTGCTTAGCACATAGAAAGTTCTGGATACATGTTAACTCTATTACATTCCTGTGACTTAAGTAAAAGACAGATCCTGACACTGGCTGCAAATAGTAACTAGCACACAAATCTCCATCAGGCTCGCTTTCACGTTACTCTGTGCTGTTGTATGGATTTCTCACTGCGAGAAAAGGCTGCTGTGGGAGGTCATTACCAACAAATACCAGCAGGCCCTACGTCCTGCTTACCTCCTGTAGAGGAGGTAAAATTACAACTGTAGGCAAGGGACCATCCTCTCTGGGAAATCCAGTAGGCAATGTAAATAACAATTCTGCTATCGGCATATCTGTGGAAGCTGTGAGTGGGTGTTACGTGGTCATTGGTGGGCATGTATTTACGTTTTACCTGTATGTGATTCTAGCCCTGTACACAATATCAACAAACCATTTAATGCAGAATGACTTGTTCATCTTGACGACTGAAAATGAAAAACATCAACATTTTCCTCTCTTTTCTGGATCAAAGGAAAAAGTCACACCAGAAAAATCCAGGTTTTAATCATTCTTTCATTTTGTCTAACACGTTAATGAATGGTTTATGGGAAAAAAGGGGGCACACATTTCTATCCTATTATAGTTTAAAAACTCTTCAAATAACAAGACATTCAGAAGCTCTTTTCATTATCAAATAACTGCAAATTAGTTTATCAAAGTCTTAAAAAGGTGTCACTTAGGGAAAGATCTGGAACTCAAACCTACTTGCTAACATTTCTATTATTTGTTCTTTCTTTCCAGTCTCTGTTTCTTTGTTTTTTGCTATACCTCACATGTACATCTCTTTCTGTGTTTACTTTTGGATCTCATACTACTTTCATGTCTTCTAAGCTATCTTTTCTTTTTACCTTTTCATTGAGCTAAATTCTGTGGTGGCTAATTTAGCACATGAATTTTCAGTATCATTACTTATTAAAAGTCAAGTCTCTCCAGCCTAGCCAGAATGGTGAAACCTCCTCTCTCTACTAAAAATACAAAAACCAGCCTGGCGTGTTGGCAGGCACCTGTAATCCCATCTACTCAGGAGGCTAAGGCAGGAGAATCGCCTGAACCTGGGAGGCAGAGGTTGCAGAGAGGTGAGTGCACTCCAGCCTGGGTGACAGAGCAAGACTCTATCTCAAAAAAAGGAAAAAAGAAAGACAAGTCTCATTTTTCCCTTTACTTCCCCCCACTCTGCTCTTGCCCTTTGGGAAGAGCTGGTTTTTGGTGTCTGATAATGATATAAAGTGGAAGTAAGCGAGTGTAAACTACCCACTACACCCAGCTTCAAAGCAGCTTGCTGAAGTCAGTGCCATCCCTGAGAACCTGGTCTCCTTCGCTGAAGACGGAAAGATCAGATTCCCACACATTGTAGTATTCCCTGCCACAGGATATAGAAACTAAATGGATTAAATGGTAAATACGTAAAAAGAAAATAGTTTTGTATTATAGCATATATTGAAAAGTCATGATACATATATCAAATATTTATCAGATATGTAAAGATATAAGTAATAAAATGCAGATATTTATACACATATATAGAAACAAGTAATTTCACATCTTCTCTAATGAAATTAGTGATGATCCCATTATTTATTTAAGACAACGAGATTCTGAGATTTTGCTGTGGTCTGATGAACACATTCTCATGATAAAAATGCCTCAATTTTGCGAGATAAACATTTGCCTGGTGGAACAGGTCCCGGAGTAACGTCATCTTGTTCACTGTTTCATGATGATGAGAAAAAATAATAATAATCAGTTCCTAGACGGGGGCCGCTGTCTGAGTAGAGTCCGCACATTCTCCTCACGCCTATGGTAGGTTTTCTCCAAACGGTCGGGCTTCCTCCCCGATCCCAGAGCTGTGCACCTTACATGAACTGGCGTGTCTGCATTGCTCCTATGTTGTGGGTGGGTGTGGGCGTTTGCGAGCGTGCCCGGTGACTGGATGGCGGCCTCTCCAGAGACGGTGCTCACCCTGAGCTGCTGGATGAGGTTCCCGACCACCCGTGACCCTGAACTCAATTATCGTACTTGTTTTTAATCATCTTTACGTGTATGTATAGCTCACATTTATTTCAAAGTTTCACATTAGAAGTGCTCTGGGTCTTTGTTTATACATTTGGTGAAGTTTCTGTGAGCAAAATATGCCATATCCATTAGCCTATGGTAAAACTGCTTTTGTTATACAGTTTCACTTAAAGTCACAGTTTATAAGAAATTATTACCAATGTTAAGTGACAACTGATGACCATCTACTAAAGTGCCCAAGGGCCCAGAAGTCATCATAATGTCCCATGCTTTAGCTCATGATGTCGTCATTTCTATGCAGTAATATTTCATTGAGATAATCACCAATATGTTAACTTTCCAACCTATGTTTATTTCCAAAAGATTTTGGCATTTTTATTCAGATATGGGGTGGGTTATACTTCCATTAAATTAAAATCTCTTGACAGGTTTTAAGGCCTTTAGCTCAAGTTCCTTTCCTGCTCTGTCAACCGCAGAAGAAAACTAGGGGATGCAACTACCTCTCCCTGAATTTCATATAAAACTGGTTCATCTTTGAATCCATCTAAAAGTAGGATTTGTGAATGAAGAACCATACACAATACAAAACACAGTTTTATCTCAGCAGCATTTAAGCACACAAACCCAGCACGAGCACGAGGTGCCACCAAGCATGTGAGGCCACAGGGTCGGCGCTCTGACTACCTACCTGTCTGGCCCCTCCACCTCCCCGTCTAATTGTTGTTCACTTCATTTGCTTGTTGTGCAAGCAACAGACACACCAGAGGCTAAATAAAAAGGGTCTGACACCACTTTACCTTGATTTGCGGAGGTCATTGACCCCAATTTGCATAATGAATCGCTTTAGAAATGTATTTTTTAAAAACAATCAGGAAGAGAGATGTCAGATTTACCTTCAATTATTTAATAACTTACCAAGATAGCCAGCTACAGACCAAATTGTGAAGTCGGTCAAATTTTGGGAGGGCTTTCTGAAATCCTTTCCTAGCTCCCCTTTATTCATTCCAGCCACCTGTAAAATAACCATCCTCGGCCAGGCACGGTGGCTCCCACCTGTAATCTCAGCACTTTGCGAGGCCGAGGCAGGTGGATCACCTGAGGTTGGGAGTTTAACACCACCCTGATCAACATGGAGAAACCCCATCTCTATTAAAACTACAAAATTAGCCAGGCATGGTGGTGTATGTGTGTAATCCCAGCTACTCGGGAGGCTGAGGCAGGAGAATTGTTTAAACCCGGGAGGCAGAAGTTGTGGTGAGCCGAGATTGAGCCATTGCATTCCCACCTGGGAAACAAGAGCAAAACTCCATCTCAAAATAAATAAATAAATAAATAAATAAATAAACTAAAATAAGCATCCTTTTCATTCCCAAGCATCCAACGTTCTCATTCTGCCCTCCTCCGCCTTTCCCATCCCTCCCTGGGTCCCCCCTTGCAGCACTCACCCAGGCCTGGCAGGCTCTGCTACACACCCAACCTTCATTTCCTAAACCTAAGTAGTCTCCAAAAGTTTACTCATACTCCCAGTACTGACTCAAATTATTTTATTATGTTTTCAAAATCTGTGCACAAACACAATGAGGAATAAACTCTTCAGGCTTGTAACTCCTAGGCAACTACAAAACTGAAATAAATGTATAAGCAAAATTCAAGTAAAGTTATAAAACCAACACAATTTAACAATATTCCTGCAATGCGGCAGAAGAGGTTTTGCTACAAGTAATTGGTCACCTGCAGTGTGATAATGGCACTGAGACTATGGCCAAGGTTCTTATGAGCTAGGAGTGTTTCTCTTACTCTGGGCAGCAGGATAGCTCAATTATTTTGCCACCCTCTCTATTACACATAGCAAAAAATGATGTCATCCACCCCAATCTTGGTGGAAATACGTCATTTATGAGTCAATCATTAGCCAGACACAAAGATTTAGGGACAGACGCAAATACAAACACAGGTGCTGAAGTTTCATGGGATGACCTTGTTATGAAATTATCATTCAGATGACTCAGAATGTGTTGGTATCATTATATGATTGTTATCAAAATAAAAACACAAAGTTAAGATGCTGTAGCAGAGAAGTCAAGTCCCTGGGAGTAGATGCCCTAGAATGAGGACTGCAGAGCCCCAGCAACAGATACTTCTCCAAAAACACTACTCCCTCCTCTACCAAGTCCAAGCTACCATATGCCAAAGTGATCAAATACATCAACCCTTCACAGGGAGCCATGGCTTAACTTCCCAGAATAGTCATCTTTTAAAAGGAAATTCTTAGAAAAGGCCACTACCTTGTCTTCAAAGATCACATTTCTAATTCCATAATTCTAGGCACAACAGTGGACTGGAGAGAGAGAGAGAGAAGAGATAAAGAGGGACACAGAGAAAGCTAACTGAGGAAGGAAGGAAAGGGGAAGCAGAAGCAGAAGCAGAAGGAGATTTATTTAGGGACAAGGAATTTTGAAAGAAAATGCTTAATTGCCATTGCTCAATAATTTAACAGGGTCCTTAGGCACACCTTTCATCCCTCATTCAACACCAACAGGCTACACTTTTCATCCCTGATTCAACACCAACGTGCTATAATGACATTCTCGCAGCAAATAATTCATGTATGCCTGATGTTAGTATACCCGTACATATGTGCACGCACACACACATGCACACACAGAACACGCATAGCCTATGCGCCATTTAGGTCCATAAAGTTAGGTCTACGAAGCTCAAGACCACCAAACCCTCCCTTCTCTTTCTTTTCTGCCTTCTTCTGGAAAAAGCACAGATGTGATCCTAAAAGCAAAAGTAGCCCTGGAAAGACAAATTCATCTCTCATTATCTGTTGCTGCTGCTGCCCAATCCCAAAAGGCAGACAACCGTGCTGGAGCTGGAGGCAGAAAAGAGATGTGCCTGCTCCTAAGAGGATGCTCACAACGTCACTCGAAACTGTTTTAACCTCAGGCCAGTGGGAAACACCTATAGTCTCTACAAATTTAACTCGCCACCTTTTTCCCAAGGTCTACTATGTGAGATTCATTTTAGAGCCTATACCTCTTAAGAAAACTAAACTGCAATGAAATAAGCACAAGAAACACTACTAGTAATAATTACAGCCAACACCTAGTATGCCAGGCACGTATTAGAAGGATTTTACGAACGTTTTTCTCATTTCACCTCCCAACAATGAGGTGTAAAATCCTGCAAGGGATAGTGCTGTCTGTCACATTTTAAATATTTACACATAGCTACTCCTATAGTTCAAACATTAAAACTGGAGTCCTGAAAATGTCATTAACACACTCTGACAGAAGGACAACATTTGGGCTCAGTATGACATTATCCATTTACCATTCATTTGTAATTGAGTTATAGTGAATAGATATAAAAATGTTTATATCTATTAGAAACATGAAGAACTTCTTTTAAAATATGAATATTGTATGAGTCTGCTAAGACTCTCATAACAAAAGACCATTGACTGCAGGGCTTAAGCAAGAGAAACTGATCGACTCACAGCTCTGGAGGCTGGAAGTCCAAGATCACAGTGCCAGCAGGGCAAGTTTCTCCTGAAGCCTCTCTCCTTGTCCTGTAGACGGCCGCCCTCTTACTGACTCTTCACATGGTGGTCCCCTGTGCACAAGCACCCTTGGTGACTCTTCTTCTTAAAAGGACACCAGGCAGATTACATGAGGGCTTACTCCAATGGCCTCATTTGCCATGTGTTTAAAAATAGTCACATTCTGAGGTACTAAGCATGGAGACTTTGACATATAAATTACAGAAGGACATAACTCAGCCGATCATGGACACCAATATAATGTGTGAGCTAAGGAAACTGAACATTTGCAGCCCCTCTGTGGGTTTCTCACAAACCATATCCATTGCTTCCTCAGGGGCAACTATTCTTCTGATTTTTGTCTGGCATTTCTTGATAGTTTTACCAACTATGTTTGTAACCCTTCAAAATCTTACTTTTTAATTTCCTAACAGAGCCATTTAAAGCAAACAAAATTCCCTCTAAGCAGCGTTTGCGCTGCGTCTCCCAGATTTTCATATATTCAGGTATATATTATCATCATTGCATAACCCATTCTAATTTCCCTTTTGATTTGTTCTTTGATCTGTGTGTCATTTAGAAGTGTGTTGTTTAATTTTCAAAGGTAGGCAATTTTCTTGATGGCTTTGTTATTAACTTCTAATTTAATTTCACTATGGCCAGAGAAAATACTTTGTGTGATCTCAATCCCTTTTAAATTATAGAAACTTGTTTAACAGCTCAGCATATTATCTTGCATTTGGAATTAAAATAATAAAGTGATAATAGCATAATTTAGCATAGCTGCATTCACCACTGAGTTTATTCAAAATATCAAAGCCGGGCACTACGGTGCACACCTGTACTCCCGGATACTCAGGAAGCCGAGCGGGCAGGACTGCTTGAGCCCAGGAGCCGAGGAGTTCAGTGCACTATGATCACGATCACACCCGTGAACAGCCACTGCACTCCAGCCGGGGTAACACAGTGACCCTCTTTCTCTTACCAAAAAAAAAAACCAAAAAAACTCAGGGCTAGGTGCAGTGGCTCATTCCTGTATTCCCAACAGTTTGGGAGGCCAAAGTGGGCAGACTGCTTGAGTGCTGGAGTTTAAGACCAACCTGAGCAACATGGCAAAACCTCATGTCTACAAAATTTACAAAAATTAGCCAGGTGCAGTGGTGCATACCTGTGGTCTCAGCTACTTGGCAGGCTGAGGTGGCAGCATTGTTTGAGCCCAAGAGGTCAAGGCTGCAGTGAACCGTAACCACACCAGTGTGAAACAGCTATATTCTCTGGAGAACAGTGCACTGCAGCCTGGGTGATGGTGTGAGACCCTGTCTCAAATTTTAAAAATTAAAAATTAAAAATCAGTCACTTATAGAACTGCTTAGGTAAGTAAAAGCAAGCTAAAATAATTTCTTTGGATGGGCACTCCTGTAATCCCATCATTTTGAGAGGGCAAGGTGAGTGAATCACCTGAGGTCAGGAGTTCGAGACCAGCCTGGCCAACATGGTAAAACCCCGTCTCTACCAAAAATACAAAATTAGCCAGGCCTGGTGGTACATGGCTGTAATACCAGCTACTGGGGAGGCTGAAGCAGGAGAATCAGGTGAACCTGGGAGGTAGAGGTTGCGGTGAGCTGAGATCATGCGGTGAGCTGAGGTCACTCCAGCCTGGGCAACAGAATGAGACCTCATCTCAATAAAAAAAAAGAATTTCTTTAATCAGGCAAGAATTCAATTACTAGTAGTGGGGAAATGGGCAAAGTATTTCTTTTTAGGAATGTAGGTATTGTTTTTTACTCAAAGTATTGTTTTTTACGCTTTGAGTTTTATGACTCAAAAAGGCTGAGAATAGTGTAATCTTAAAATTGTACCTCAGAGTTTTACCGCTTTTTAAACATCCCATATTTCAAATAGTAATCACTTGCTTTACCTATAGGAATCAAGTACTGGGAGACATCAAGAGACTAAGAAAGGAGTTTAAAACTTACCGCAAATTAAACTGGACTGGGATTTGATACTTCTTTAAGAAATATTCAGGGTCGGGGGTGAGGGGAAGAAACTTGGAGGCCAGGTCGATAGGTGCAGCAAACCACCACAGCACACGTAAACCTACGTAACAAACTCGCACATTCTGCACATGTATCCCTGAATTTAACTTAAAAAAAAAAAGTCCAGAAAAATATTGTCCAGCATAAAGGATTATATTATAAAAAACAGAAACAACAAAAACATAAGCCTGTTTTCCAAAAGTTTCCAAATGTACTACAGAAGAAACAAACATACAAAACGACTGATATTTCTAAAAAGGATAACTTAAAATTAAAAAAATAATAAAGTTAATGAAAAAACAAACACTCAATGCTTATTGCCTTACTTTCAGAAAAACCCATTTAGTTAAGCACATTTTCCCCCAAAGATATTTAAACACCAAGATTCAGAAGTAAACCTTATTTAGATGAGTTTCTAGTCAACGAATTGACCTACATAATCTAAGTTATATAAATGAAAAAGCTAGGCAATATCCTCAAAGGAAGGGGCTAAAAATGATTTAAAATTTCTCAGCCTGGGGATAAACATGAACTAGAAGAGGCATAAATTTTCCTGAACACTTTGTATCACACAGCTGAGAGGATATTAATGTTTAAAGTTCTTTAAAAATGAATTTCGGTAAGTATTATGAAAAAACCAAGCTCTGATTTTAACCATCATCATGGTAAGTGTTCACGTGATAGCAAGCAGCTTTCAAAACAAGACTTTATAGATGCAGCTCTTGGGTTTACAACCCTCTGACAAGGCACTGTTAGGAATCCTGTGTGTGTAGAGCTGCTGGGCTCCTACGGGTTCAAACACGGCTTTGGTCAGCCTGTGTTCATGAAAACTCTCCTTTCCAAAGATTCTCATGGGTCACTCTTAGACAAATCCTGTATTAGGTCAGCAAACAGCCTCATGCACCAGATCTGAAACTGTACATTTTTCAGGCATTACATGAGATTTTCTTATACAGTTCCCTATTAAAATGGTTTAAATTCCAAAGCAAGCCTTGGGAAACAGAGCTTACAATATCTGGAGTCTTTCTACACCATCGGGCAATGGGACAAGAATGTCGCAATGAAAAGACAAAAGTAGTTTTAAACTCTCACATTGGAAAAGCAAATTAATTTTTACTATGGAATAGAGACAAGCTCTTCGTTATCAGGAGCTGTGAAATATTCGGGTTTTTTTTTTTTTTTTTTTTTTTTTGAGACAGAGTCTTCTCAGATCACTGAAACATCTGCCTCCCAGTCTCAAGCAATTCTCCTCTCTCAGCCTCCCAATTAGCTGGGATTACAGGTGCACGCCACCACGCCAGGCTAATTTTTGTATTTTTCATAGAGATGGGCTTTTGCCATGTTTGCCAGGCTGGTCTCAAACTCCTGACCTCAACTGATCAGCCCACCTCAGTCTCTCAAAGTGCTGGGATTACAAGCGTGAGCCATCATACCCAGCCAACTGTGAAATATTCTTATGACAATTTTGATTTTACCAATTAGGTTTTAGTCATTCCCTGCAGGTATTTTCCTGTTACATTCTGGATTAACCCACCTTTTTAGTTAACTCCTGTCAAAATGACAAAGGAGAATTCATTTCTTTTAGTGAGGTATCCTTATCAATGGGAAAGTCTACGTGTTGATTGATGGGGTATTAAAGAAAAGGACCATTAATTGATTTGTAAAAAAATAAGTAAAGCATAATCTCCGCGTATGACCACAAATTCATAAAAGCAGCTTTTTCACTGGTAATTTTTTTTAATTTAGAAATGTTTAAAGCAGTCCAACTCAATCATCACTCTACTTATTAATAAAACACAGCTTTATTTCAGCAATTCCCACTGACATGGCCCAAGTTAAAGGTCACTCAGCATGGTCATTATAATACTAAGTAAGTTAAAAATTTGAAAGTCAAATGGAAAACATCACTTAAAGTTACACTGTGCTGTAATGGAAAAGTGCGAGACTCTGCAGTCAGGTGTCTAAATTCACATTCCAGTTTGGCACTTATTAAGCACTGCACTAAAGCTGTGTGAGCCTCAGTTTTCATCCCCAAAATGTGCAAATCCCTAGCCTTGGACAGTCGTTGTAATACATAAGGTAATAAATGTCAATGTCTGATATACCGCATAGAATACAATAGTTCTGGCTAGGCATGGTGTCTCACGCCTGTAATCCCAGCACTTTAGGAGGCCGAGGAGGGTAGATCACAAGGTCAAGAGATCAAGACCATCCTGGCCAACATGATGAAACCCCGTCTGTACCAAAAATACAAAAATTAGCTGGGCGTGGTGGCCAGCACCTGTAGTTCCGGCTACTCGGGAGGCTGAGGCAGGAGAATCACTTGAACCCAGGAGGCAGAGGTTGCAGTGAGCCAAGATCACACCACTGCACTCCAGCCTGGCAGCAGAGCGAGACTCCACCTCAAAAAAAAAAAAAAAAAACAACTCTTCATTAAATAGCAATTTTATTAGTATTATTGTTTAGAATAAAACCTTAACAATATGTTATTTTAAATTCTATTATTTTTTCATGCCCCTATAACCAGGCAAAGTAAAATTTGTACTGAATGGGCTTTCTTGGGCTCGTCAGTACAAAAAAAAAAAAAAGAAATCTAGCTTTTTTCCAAAGATATACGCGCTTTTAAAATTGTTGCTTTTGTTTCCATAAGGGAACTGAAAATAACACTGGATTTTAAAATGTATTTATAATCGGTAGGAATATATTTCTAAGGTCTTCCCATTACATGGATTTTAACTAAGATGAATTTAGAGCAGTAAACACATCCCACTGCGGCTAAGTATTTACCACAACCTCAGCAAAAATGAGATGAGCCACCTAGTGTCAGTGTGACTGCAACCTGGACTCAGGCAAAAGTTAATTGCTCTTGAATTCCCCTTCCTGGAAATACTGATGGAGAAGCAGAATTGGTGCCAGAAGACTGGAGATGGGGAAACGAGTTCCCACTTTGAAGAAGACAAGAAAGAAAAACAAAAAGGAAGAGAGAATCCCAATACTGCACACCACCAGCGCGTTTACTGTTGATCCTGGACAGGATTCTTGGCAGAGTGTTAAAAGAATGGTTTGTGGCTACTCAGAAAAGCAAGCACCAGTCCTGGCGGACCGCGTGGGTTCAGCAGGGACGAAACAAACCTCGTTTCCTTCTCTGACAAGGCTGGTAGCCTGGCAGATCAGGGAAACGCTGTGGACACAATATATTTGAACTTGAGTAAGGGATCTGACAGGGGCTCCCAGGACAACTTAAAGGACAAGATGTGAAAATATGGGCAGAAGGCGAGGGCAGTTTGTTAGACTAATAAACAGATGAACCAAAAGGCTGTCAACATCCAATCAGTGCCACTCTCTGAAGGTCCCTAGAGGCAGGGTTCTGTCCTTGGCCTTTCTGCTACATCATTTTTGTTTTAAACCAATGACCTGGATGAAGCCAAAGAAAGAATATTTGTCATATTTTCAGATTGCTTAATAAAAGCTAGTATTTGTGTGGTGCTTTATTTTTTCAAACATCTCTATATGCACTATTATTCTTTACCTTGACGACAGGGGAGGTAACATATCATATTCTCCATTTTACAAAGGAGAAAACTGAAACTTGGTGCAGTTAAATTATTCATTTGATGTAACAAAGCCAGAACACAGTAGAGCCAGGATTTAACCTCATGTATCGAGTCTTTCTGACTTCACATTGGGACCAAAATCTGCAACAGGCAATAGCTACAGATGCAGGATTCAAAAAGATCTTGACAAGCAGAAGTCAGGGGCAGTATCTGATAAATAACTTCAAATAGATTCCCAGTGTGCCCATACAGGTAACCTTTTGTCCCCAAGGATGTCCTGAAACATTCAGCTCCGTATGATGTGTGAGATGGTACATTCACTAACTCCCCCTCTGTGCTACATATCCAGAATAAAAGGGGTCATAGTCTTCCCCCACTCTTGTCACAACACATCTGGGTGAAGAGGTTCACCCATTAGATGTGATCTTTAAGAACCTTTCCCACCCTAGGGTAGCATTATTCTAGTACAAGGCATAGGCCGGTTTAAATGAAGCTGTTTTGAGAGTAAATGCTCACAGCTTGGTCATGTAACCATCACAGAACTATACAAGAAAAGAGATCACAGAACCTGAAATCCAGAATCCCAAGTTCTACAGTGTATTCAATAGTCAGTTGTAAATTTAAAAAACAACAATAGGCCGGGTGTGGTGGCTCACGCCTGTAATCCCAATACTTTGGGAGGCTGAGGTGGGCGGATCACGAGGTCAGGAGTTCAAGACCAGTCTGGCCAAGATGGGGAAACCCCATCTCTACTGAAAATACAAAAAAAAATTAGCCAGGTGTCGTAGTGGGTGCCTGTAATCCCAGCTACTCGGGAGGCTAAGACAGAGAATTGCTTGAACCCAGGAGGCGGAGGTTGCAGTGAGCTGAGATTGTGCCACTGCACTCCAGCCTGGGCGACAGAGTGAGACTGTCTCAAAATAAATAAATAAATAAATAAATAAAAATAATAATATTCAGAGTAGAGATAAAGAAATACAACTGTCTCCTTTCTAGTACTGTATTAGTCCAGATTCCCCAAGCACAGGAGAAGCATCTGTGAAAGGTATACTGCTGCTTGGAACACGATATGGAAAACCCAGGGCGATTCTGATATAAAAAGGTAGGAATGGTGACATCGCCCCAGGCTTTCAACTGGCTAGAGCTTAGACCCCGTCCTTCCTCTTTCACTTCTCTCCAGTGAAGCTGTATCAAGCAGCATCTTGCATCAGCTCCCCCACCACCTCTTTCCACCTCTAGCTGCACACATGCAGGAAAGAGTCTGGTACGACAACAGGAGGGAGGTTCATGGAGGCTGCTTCTAGAACTTGTAAATCATCCTAAGAGGTCCATTCCTTGTTCTCATCCCGACCAAGTGCCAATCAAGCTTGGATTTCCAAGCTCCAAGGCAAGACATATTCCCTCCAAGACCACCAAATGGAGGCTTATGGCAGCCTACCAAAATAACAACAAAAAATAGAAAAAATTCTCCAAACAGCAAAGGAAATCCATATTTAAGAATATGCTCAATTTCCTATGCCAATAACTTCTAAACTCGTAAAACTGTACGTGTCCTTTGGCATCTAAATATCCTATTCTGGGTTCTACTTTTATATCAAGGTTTCTTCTTTCCAACTGTATTCACAGCTACTTGAGTTTCTGCCTTACAACATCTTATCTTCAGAACTTTTAAAAACCACTTCACGTGTCTGAGGCCATCTTTTGCTTTTCTCATTTTAAAGTGTATCCTCATCTTCTATTTCTGACTCTTCCCACTAGTTTTCTTTTTCGCAGCTTCCTGTGATCAACACCAAAGGCAAAACGTATTAGGTGAACTGGCTGCCCCAGAGGGGAATGGAAGGGAGGAACTGACTTAAATCAACAGTACCAAACTCTGGTAGTCAAGGGTGTGTGGTATTTTTCCATAAGATGGAATCTAACAGCTTATACTGGAGCAGTTGAAATACCTCCTGCTGGTGGCATTGCAGCAACTCATGCCATATGTACTGGAGTCACCAGCCAATGCATGCGATGCCAGAGAGAATCTGCAGTTTAATGAAATTCCCTACCAGTGCTGCACATATGCCCACAGCGTTATTTCGTTTCACATTATATTAATGCATTTCAAGTCCGGAGTTTATGGCCTGTGCTGATTTTTTTGATGTCTGAGTTACGCCCACCAAGACAACATAACATCCAGACAGCAACCCCAAGGGCAATGTGAGGAGGATTTTCTGATTATGTCATCAAACAGGAAACCTCACGGAGACTCTGGGATTAATGCATTTTCCACTGGAGCTGAGAGCAGGCAGGATGCTGTCACTGGAAAGGAGGGAGGGAGGGAGGGGAAAACGCTGGTAGAAGTGGAGGTGGTGTTTTTCATGTAACATTTAAAGAAATCATTTATATTGATTCACATCCTTAAGCCTCCAAGTAAATGGAGATTTTAAAACTTCAGATAAATGTGGTAATAAGCTATATAAGCACTGGATATGAATGTACCCCACAAAGAGTTTCTCTAAACCATGGCACCATTCTTGCTCCAGATGGCATGGAAAATAATTTATAAATGTCAAAAGTTCAATGAATGTATGGCAGCTGTTCAGTTTCAGCTCTTTGGCCACCCACTTCAGCAGAACTGAGAGCTTTCAATCAACTCTTGTCTCTCACAGGGCCTTCAAACAGCATCAGAACATGTGAACAATATGTTCTCAGAAAGTAGCTGGCCAAATATGAGAGATCAGAAAACCAAGTGAAATAGAAAATAGAAATACATTCCATTTTCCCCAAAATCCCAAGCAGGGACTAAGAACAAAGAAAACCCAAACTTTGCATAACCACCTTCTTTTTTTTTTTTTTTTTTTTTTGCATGTACACTCACAGTTTCCTTTGCCACAGAATGAGAAGCATCTAGAACTTCATCAGTGTTATGTTAATAGCATACACTCAATATTTTCCTTGCCCCCCTGCATTCACTCCTATAAACCCTTACAGTAAGAAAGCACTTTGGCTTAACCATGGGACAACTGCTACTTAGCAACCTAGCATCTCCCATTCTGTATTTCTCTTCTGAGCTTCCAAGCAAAACAAACAAGTTTTAAAAGACCACCATACTGCAAAATGAACATTATCCTCTACTTTTTTCAAAAACAGTTGCTCAGCTGCTGTTCAAGTCTTGATAAATCATAAAAAGAGGTGAATAGAGACGATTATACTAACCAAATTGTTCCACTTGTTTAAAACCAATCTGGCCCATAAAACAAACACAACCTAAATAATCTGCCACTTTCAGAAGAGCCAGTTTCGAGGATGGCAACTGTAGTAGGTAAGATTATAACTTAAGAAGAGAAAACTTTTAGGATAGTCAACGTTGGGGAACCCATCTGCTGCATGGACTGTCTGGCATGCACTCTTGATTGACCACAGAAGCTTTGGAAATTTTAGCCCAACCAGGTTTGGAGTGGATAGAATGTGGAAGGATGATAAACAGCTGTCATCCTTTGTAAGCTCCCAAACACAGGAAGACAAGATTATATCACTGGAGACATGAACCCACCCACTCGCTCCTGCTTCAGCATTTCTCTATAAATAGACCTCTTAAAGGGCTCACTGGTGCCTATGTAGTGAGTGACTGTTTCTCCATGCTTATAATACGTGTGGGGTCTGGTTAAAAAAACAAGGAGACAGACTCAGAACAACATCTTAATGAAGAAAACGCTTCCTATTAAAATTTAGAGCAAACAATTTTAAATGAAGAAATTTGTAATCATGAAAGATTTTAAAGAACCAGAGCCTGCTGAACACAAAGCTGTTCTCCACATTCACATTCAATTTCATATAAGCCCTTGGTGGTAAGCCTTATCCAGTCATTTTTTTATTACCATTGAGCTAACTGTGCAATCTGTAAATGATTATCCAAACACTGCTCTACTTGTCCATCAGTGAAAGAGAAACATAAGAATTAGGAGAGAAAACTGGTCAATTACTATATGCTTGAAGGGAGCAAGATCAAGAGAAACCTTAAAACCAATCATCTTCCTTATTTTTGTTTAAACATACACATTTTCTGTACTTCCCGGCTATTACTAGGAATAACAAACCAACAGTGAAGAGTAGACTTCTTTTCAACAAGTAAAGGCATTTGGACATTTACCCAGAGCTGGGTAGTAGATAGAAAGATCTGGCAAGTGTTAAAATTATTCTGAAGATACTATGAGGATTAAATTTCATACCAAGAAAATTTTACTCACTGTGCAAAATATCTCTAGTTAAGCAAATTATTCAGAACTTGGGACTGAATACATTCAATAGAGCTGTCAAAAAAACAAGGATCCATTGTCTCTTTTCTTTGCCTCAAGGAACTTAGACAGACAGCCACCAGACAGGCTTGCTGAACTCCCTGAGGCCTTCAATGGTGAATTTCTGTAGGACAATCTCCTGACTAGGAAACCAACTTAAACAAGCAGTTTTGTAACTTAAGACTCCCTGCCTTAGGATTTCCTTCTAAATCGGTTTGAGTTTGTGGCTGCTCTTTACCCAGTCCACTCACCAGAGAAACAACAATCGAAACCAGTGGCCCAGATCACTATTTAGAATACAGATTCTGAAACCAGGTAAAGTTAGTGGTCAACACTCTTATATAAACTAGAGCAAACACATAATATGTAGCTCTCCCAGAGTTTCCAAAGCACACCAGCCATGCCAGAAACTCTTCCAGATATCAGATCTGGCTACTTTTTATGGCAATAACCCAATTCAGACTGTTTTAACCCAAATGAACAGATCACCAAAAGCAGATCATTACAATGACCCCGGTGCAGTGATGGAAACGCTCTACATCTAGGCTTTCCAGCCTGGTTGTCCAGAGCAACATGGGGCTACTAAACATTTAAAGAGGGCGAATGGGACAGAGAAACTAAATTTTTAGTTTTACCTATTGTCAATCTATTCTACTTTACGTTTATATAGCCACAGATCTTCAGTGATTACCATACCGGACAGAATGGCTTTAGGAGGCTAAATTAGTAGAGAAGAACAACAAAGATCACCACTTAAATCCTCGTTCAAAACCATTTTAAAATCTGCAATGGAAGAATAATTTTGAAACTGGAATTACAATTCAATTATAACAGACCAAACACGCCATGAGCTCCCAACATCACTGAGACAGTAGCGGGGCAGTGATCTAAACATGTCTGTATTTTAAAGCATTGTGTCATTTGATTCTCCATAAACTGGAATGTATTACGTATATATTAGGATCCTTTTAAAAAGGCAATCCATTATTGGGAAAAAAAAATCATGCTGTTCGATGAGTATTTTAGGAAGGAAAAGTACAATTGAAAAAATATTCATTTCACTCTATTGGTCTTGTTCACCCCTAATTTTAACAATTAGAAGACGATAGAAAACGCCTTTGTCTAGCACTTCACAATTTGCATTCTTGTACCTTGACAGACATAACAGTGAGTTGATTTTGTCAGGTGTAAACAGTGTTTTCACACTTCTTATACAAGCTTGCCTTCGTTATTATTCAACATTTAATTAAGTCATAACACCAGAAAAGATCTGGTAGTGAGTTTCAGCACCCATTCTATCCACTGCTAACGACAAAAACAGAGTGCTAGATCTTGAACCTGTAAATAATAATTCAGGCAGAAAATATGGTATTGATAGAAAAGGACACAACATAAAGAACCCAGGATTCATGGCCAAATGTACAACTGAACTGTGGTTCTACAACTCTCTCTCTGTGCACATCTCTGAGGAAGTTACATCTCCTTAAGCTTCAGTTTTCTCATCTGAAAAATGGGGATAATGCTGTAATAGTGACTTAATGTTACGTCAATTCTGGATAGAATGCCCTATATAAAGGAAGTATATAACAAATGCTGGATAGAATGCCCTGCATAAAGAAAGCGTATAATAAATGCTGGATAGAATGCCCTGTATAAAGAAAGCATATAATAAACGCTGGATAGAATGCCCTGTATAAAGAAAGCATACAATAAATGCTGGATAGAACGCCCCACATAAAGAAAGCATATAATAAATGCTGGATAGAACGCCCTGCATAAAGAAAGCATATAATAAATGCTGGATAGAATACCTTGTATAAAGAAAGCATATAATAAATGCTGGATACAATGCCTTGTATAAAGAAAGTATATAATAAATGCTGGATAGAACGCCCTGCATAAAGAAAGCAAATAATAAATGTGTGTTTTATTAGTCACATTATTATAATAAAGTTGTTTTTGGTTATTCTGAGTTAAAAAAACTCTGGGGCAATTATCATCCCTTTTTTTGGGAGAGGAGACCAAGTTTCGTTCTTGTTGACCAGGCTGGAGTGCAGTGGCAGGATCTGGGCTCACTGCAACTTTGGCCTCCTGGGTTCAAGTGATTTTCCTGCCTCAGCCTCCCGCACCATCCCATTTTTAAACCATTGTAGATCATGAATGGACAGATAAAACACTATTGCTCAGAAGTTTTTTTTAACTTCTTTATCACAGGACTGGTGAGGCCCTCTGATGCAATCATTCTCTGATATTCAAGACATTGCTGCCATTAAAACAGAATAAAGGAAATAACCACTTCATTCAACAGTCTTTCCAGTTCTTATAAACATGCTATCTCTATTTCCTCAGATGTTGTCAGACATAAGGTTTCTTTTGCAGGAGAGATTAATGAAGCAAGAAGTAGACATAAAGGCATAGATTCTAAAGAATTTTAAGCTGAAGGAAACTTACTTAAAGATCATCTAGTCTAATCCTCTAATTTTGTTTTTTTGGAACCCAGGTCCACGGAAGATAAAATTGCTTGCCCTAAATTTCTGAAAATTCTACTCCAGTTCTTTTCCTGTTTTAAAATCCTGCATCAAAAGTTGACATCAAGATATACTTTGGGTTCAGTGGTTCTGTGATCTTGATGTCTGCTTCCTGGGGCTTTTAAACTGATGCTGGCAATAATTACATTATAGAAAACTATAACGTGCAGGCACAAAAACATGCATGACAAGCATTGACTGTTCTTATTAAGTTTATATTGAGTTTTTACCTAAGACATAAGTGAATGAACCAAATCAATAATTTGGATGAACATATCAAAGACTCTAAACTGTTGTAAAAACCACACACACGTGTGCACGCACACACAGACACACACACACACAAAGAAAATAGGATACACACACGCACACACACACACACACACAAGCACACACACATATATGAGAAACCTGTTAGATGTTAAAGACAAATTCAAAACTTGTGATTTTATTGCTTCAGTTTCCAAGCAAATGTTTCAGAAATTACACTTATATCTCTCTTCTCTTATATTCAACATAAATCTAAAACTACATTTGATGTGCTTTAAAACCAACAGGTTCTTTCCTCTAAGCAAGCTGATTCCTAAGAAAGTGTAGAATAAAGAAGTTAAAGATAGTTTTCTTACTTGTAAAGCTCTCTTGAAAACCACTGGCTAAAAGATATTTCAGATATTATCAATCATACTTTCTTATCTATTTGTCAGGGTTTTCCATTTACTGATTTGATTGAATTTCTGCCCATTCATCTTCTTATGGGAAAGCAAAAATTAAAACCAGCTTACATAAAGAATTGTGTGTGTGTGTGTGTGTGTGTGTGTGTGTGTTGGTTTTGCCGACAGGCGTTAACCTTTCTCTGATAGCAGGTTCCAGGGTAGTATTCAGAACATATTACAAACCTCATTCTCCTTTCCTGCTGTCTATTCCCAAATTTTAAATGCATGCTACTTTGGACCATCATCATTGAATGGTGGAGAGTACCACCAGCCTTCCCCAATTATTAGTAGAATGAAACAAATTTTCATTTTCTCTTGTAAAATACATGTATAATGTCATAGGATAATTGGAGAATTAATGAGATGCTATGTATAAAATATCCAGTACGATGCATAAACTAACCCCAAAACATTGCAAATATTGTTATCATCTTCAGCAGTAACTGACAACAGTTGTAATATTTACAACAATGCAAGTTTTAAAAAGGAAGAAAAGAAAATTCCATCTTTAAGGGACTTTCAAGCCAAGTGGGGAGGCCTACCTGGGCAGCAGAAGAAGAAAGAGCCACCTGCCAAGTAAAGGGGACAGAAGAAAAGGGAAGACTTTGAGGGGAAGGGGTGGAAATGGTTGGAGAACCTCCCTGGAGCAACCAGAGCTTGAATTGTGAACTAGGTTACAACTCGGGCTCGAATACGCATGAGGGGCCAGGAGGGTTATTCCAGACAGAGATGTAGCTGTGGCGTCAGCTAGAAGATGCATTTTCTGGGTCTGGGTGAAGCAGGACCAGGTCTTCAGAAAGGAATCACGACAGACTAGAAGCACAATTCAGATTGGGCAAGCCTCGAATGTCAGGCTAAGAAGTTTAAGCGTATCCTTCAGTGGCTGGGGAAGCAGGGAACATTTCTCAGCAGACAGCAGTATATACACAGTGGTCGCCAAGGAAGATTTGGTGGCAGAAAGATTTGAAGGTAGGGTGAGAGTAGAGGTGCTGAAGGCATGGAGACCACAGTTTTAACTGTGGGCTGGATCCATGTGCTATTTCACTCTGGTGTAATATACTAGACTGGAAATGGAAGAGCATGCACGTACAGAAGACAAACGCTTACTCTCCGTCCACTGAAGCAGAGAAAAAGGTGACCAAGCAACAGTGCAGGCCTTCTTAGGGTTACGCAGACAGGGAGGGAGGCACAGCCCGGAGAAGTAGGCTAGGGAGCGGCAGGGGCCAGGAGGAGGCCAAGCCTTTAGCAAGGTTTGAATCTGTGGTCAATCTCAAAGGATTAAAAGGTCTGTAAGCAGGATTGTAAACAGGGATTAAGGTCCTGGTAATGGACAAGTCAGGCTGAGGCCTCAGCAGGGATCAGAGCCCAGATAAAGAAAAGCCTAGGCCAGAACGGGAGGGCCATAAGAATGTATCATAAGAAAGTCTATCACTATCTGATCCAACAAAAAGAAAAATTAGATTGTATTAAGTTATTCAGGTCTTTCCTTGCAATGATGATGATTCTTCTAGATATAAAACGCAAGGGCCAATCCAGGTAGGTGGGTAGGTTCTCATCCATGCATCCGTATCTTCAGTTTTAGAAGATTCATCTCTTCCACCTCCTGCTACAGCCACTGTGAACCCCGAATGGCTGAAGGGCTTGGCGCCTCTGCGTATGAAGCCTGAGTTCTGACTCATAAGCCTTAAAAAGATATCTAAGCTCACTCCTTCATCCTGGGCGACAGCTGCAAAGAAGACAGACACATTCCCTGCTTTTGCAGAGCTTACATTCTAGTGCAGAAGTAGGGGACAGGAGAGATTATTTAAAAAGCCAGACAAACAAATGAAAGGTAATGTCAGAGATAAAGAGATTTAAAAAGGCAAGAATATAAACGTGATGTGCTGGACACAGTGAGGACAGAGCTGGGCAAAGCTATTTTGGATTGTGTAATCAAGAAGGCGAAATCTGAGCTGAAGGGAAAAGGAGCTCTGGGGACAAAGAGCAAGAAGGAGCTGATATTTCTGGAAAAGAAATGAATGTTGAAAGAAATTATGACAGAGGGTGATAGAATATGAGTACCAATTCCATGCCAGGCCCCGCGTGCGGCACTTGGCATTCATTATGCCCCTGTTCCTCCAAATAAGCCACCAAGTTGTTACTGCTTATACTTGACAGACAGAAAAACGCAAACAAGTTCATCAATGTTAAATAAGCTGCCCAAGGTGAACAGATAATAAATGGTCACACCAGAGTGCAGGTAAGCTTTGGGCCAGAAGCTTGGAAGGTGGTTTAATAAAAAGATGGAGAGCAGGGGCCGGGCATGGTGGTTCACACCTGTAATCCCAGTACTTTGGAAGGTCAAGGTGGTCGGATCACCTAAGGTCAGGAGTTTGAGACCAGCCTGACCAACGTGGTAAAACCCCGTCCCTACTAAAAATACAAAATTAGCTGTGCGTCGTGGTGCATGCGTGTAACCCAAGCTGCTTGGGAGACTGAGGCAGGAAATGGCTTGAACCCAGGAGGCAGAGGTTGCAGTGAGCCAAGATCAAGCCACTGCACTCCAGCCTGGGCAACAAGAGAAAAACTCTGTCTCAAAAAAAAGCAAAAGATGGAGAGCAAAAGAAAGGTACAAGCCCATGTGATGTTACAGGACGTTCGCAAACAGGACGTGGTGGACTAGACGTGGTGAGGGATTAGCCTATAAACCTGGGCGTGTTGCTAACAGGTAGAGGAATGGGAGCTCTAACGCACGTCTGGGTTTTGATGTGTTCATCTGATGGAGTCTAGGTAGATAGGGAACAGTTGGGTAAAGAAGTCCCAACAGGTGGGAACATGGACACAGGGAGGGGAGCATCACACACTGGGGTCTGTTGGGGGGAAACAGGGGAGGGACAGTGAGGGGTGGGGAGTTGGGGAGAGATAGCATGGGGAGAAATGCCAGATATAGGTGATGGGGAGGAAGGCAGCAAATCACACTGCCATGTGTGTACCTATGCAACAATCTTGCATGTTCTTCACATGTACCCCAAAACCTAAAATGCAATAAAAAATATATATAAAAAAGAAAAGAAATATGAAACTAAATTCAAAAGAAAGGTTAACCCTTAAGATGTGGATCAGGAGTATCTCAGCCATATGGTGGATCAGCATTTCTGTGTTTTCCTACAAGGGATAGCAGTGTCCACGCTAGCTTCAAAAGCATACTGATGTTTCTCCAACCTTCAGGAAACATGCAAGAATTCTCTCTGCCAGCATTAGCATGACTAGCTCCAGAAACAGACAGACAGGCAGGCGCACACACACACATACACACACACCCCCAGTGAATTTAGTTTTAAGTTAATGGCCCTACTGCTCAGACATACAGCAAAATGACATGTTATTTAGATTCAAATGCTCAGAGTTAAAACGCTATGAAATCATATGGGCTTTGACTTTTTAATGTTATTCAATTGATGTCATTAAAACAGAGGAATTAGTCTTGTAATTATTCCCTTAGGAGTTCTGTTGTCTGTCTGAAAAAAAGAAAAAGCATTCATTTTTGTGCCCAAACCAACTTATCTGAAGGAAAATTAGATGGGTTAAAGACAGCAAAAACCAAGTTTCAACATGCATGTGGGGAGAGGAAGAAAACGCCTGTCAATAACATAGAATGCCCTGCCAGTCATTCTGAGCCGTGCCTTCCATTTGGATTGTGTAGTCTGGCTGATGTGGCAGTGAGGATAGCTCTTTTCTTTCCTGTTTTAGTGTGCTAGCCATTCTTAGCACTCCAACTCTTACTTCATTAGCATGCTAATGTGTGACTATTAGTTTGTGCAAGTACCACCATATCTATTTCTTAAAGTCACTATCAACCTCAGCCAGAATGTCTGCAGGACGTAATTGCTCAAAAATGAACCAAAATGCTAACTCAAACCATTACTACTAAGAAAACAAAAAGCTGCTCAAGAGATACTTTTTTCCCTTTTCTATCTTACGACTTTGGCAGGTTAATCATTCTTTGTGTGATCATCACCAAAGAAAGAATCTGATTTGTCTGGAAGCGTAAGCAAATCTTAGCATTAACTCTGCCAAGAGAAAAAAAAAAAAGACACTAAATGCAAAGCCATCAGAGGTATATGGTTATTGTGGGCATAGTTTGTTTGCAAAACTAATGAACTAGGAGTTAGAAAACCTGATTTCAGTTTGAGGTTCTCTCACTGTCTAACTCTGTAATCTTGAGTGAATCATTCCTTGTACTATAATAAAATACACTAGTCCCTCACTAAGGACTAGTTTTCTTATTTACACAGGTTAAGTACCGCTTATCTGAAATGCTTGGGAGCAGAGGCGTTTCAGATTTGGGATTTTTTCAGATTTTGGAATACTTGCATTACTAGTTAAGCATCCCTAATGCAGAAATCCAAAACCCAAAATGCTGTAATGAGCATCTCCTTTGAACTTTATGTCAATACTGAAAGAGTTTCAGGTTTTACAGCATTTCAGATTTCAGGTTTTAGAATTAGGAATACTCAATCTGTAATATGTTGGCATCTCTGATATTCTCTTTAAGATTTCTTCTAACATATTACTACCTTAACAATGTCTAAACCCTCCGTTTTATTTTAGAAACTTTTTTTTTTTTGAGATGGAGTTTCGCTCTTGTCGCCCAGGCTGGAGTATAACGGTGTGATCTAGGCTCATTGCAACCTCCACCTCCCAGGTTCAAGCAATTCTGCCTCAGCCTCCGGAGTAGCTGGGATTGCAGGCATGTGCCACCACACCCAGCTAATTTTCTATTTTTAGTAGAGATAGGGTTTTACCGTGTTGGTCAGGCTGGTCTCAAACTTCTGACCTCAAGCGATCCACCCGCCTCGGCCTCCCAAAGTGCTGAGATTACAGGCGTGAGCTACCATGTCCGGCCTTATTTTAGAATCATTTTATGGACTGTGTGTTATTTGTCTTCACCTCCTGTTGGCTTCCAGTATGAACAAGAACACCTATACCTCCATGCAGAATCACTGAACTCTAATAAGGTACATGGAAGATGGTGAAATAAATGCAGAGACAGCAAAAGTTCATAGATGAATAACTTAGCAACAATGTTAGTTCTTCGATTTTAATTTATAAATTCAGTAAAATTCTCTAATAAGGTACATGGAAGATGGTGAGATAAACTAAGAGACAGTAAAAGCTCCTAGACAGAATAACTCACCAGAAATGTTCTTCTCTTTAACTTATAACACTCAAATCAAAATTCAGTTGTAGTTTGAGGAACTGATTAGATTGTATATATTTCAAAATTGATATATAGCCAGATGTGGTAGCTCATGCCTGTAATCCCAGCACTTTGGGAGGCCAAGGCAGGCAGGTAACTTGAGGCCAGGAGTTCAAGATCAGCCCAGCCAATGTGGTGAAATTCCGTCTCTACTAAAAATACAAAAAATAGCCCAGTATAATGGCATGTGCCTATAGTATCAGCTACTCGAAAAGATGAGGCAGGAGAATCACCTGAACCCAGGAGGTGGAGGTTGCAGTGAGCCTAGATGGTACCACTATACTCCCGCCTGGGCGACAGAGTGAGATTCAGTCTCAAAAAAAAAAAAAAAAAGTAAAAGGAAAGTAAAATTCACAGATAACCTAAATCCATCATGAAAAAGAACAATAAGCGGGACTTACTTTACCAGACAGTAAAATATACTACCAAGCCGTAGTAACAAAACAGCACAAACTTTAGTTAAAGAACTGAAAGACCGATAGAGCATATCAGAAAGCGGAAAGGTGACATCGGCTTAAAGAAACAGAATCGCCATATGAAAAAATAATGGAAAAACAATGGACTGCCACCTGCCACCACATACACATACGGACTTCAGATTAAAAACCCAAATGTCAAAGATAAAACTATAAAATTGATATAATCAGTAATTTTTATATCAGAAGAAGAGAGGATAATTTGTTTTGCAAAGCCCCCGGAGTAAAATATTGATGAACCAAATCACATAAAAATTAAAGACTTCTGTTCAATAAAAGTGTAACAGACAAAAGTTAATAGAAGCATGACAGGCTAGAAGAATGCATGTAATGTCAACAGCCAGCCAGGGACTATCTGGACTATACAAGACTCAATAGGAAATATTGATAAATCAATAGGAAATCCTATAAATCAATAGGAAAAGTAAAAAAATTTCCAGTAGATAAATGGGTAATGAATTTGAAGGGGAATTTACAGAGGAGAAAAATCCAAAAAACAAGCACATGAAGAGATCATCAAATCCATCAGTAATCAGATAAAAGTAAAATAAAAAAGGTATCATTTTACACCCAATACACAGAAATAGGGAAAATTAGAAAGCTTAATAATGCTAAGTATTAGTGCGACTGTGGGAATAAACATTCATACTGCTGGCAAGTACTTTGACTGGTGAATCATTCTGGAGGTAATCAGTGTATTTTATGAAATTATACTGTATACAGTATCTGAGCTGGGTACATATGCCCTCTGGCTCAGCAAGTCTACTACTAAGCTAGAGCCCTAATAAATTCCCCTTGGTACTTTCCAGGAAGGGATACATTTGAGGCTTTTCATGGTAGTAGCGTTCAAGGTGAGGTGAGATGGAGACAATATAGGTGTCCATCCCTGGGAGAGAACAGAAGTAAAATGTATTCTAGGCACACTTCAACAACCATGGGCATTTGGATGCAATGGATTAGATATACACACAGCACTAACCATGGACCTTAAAACATAACACTGAGTGGAGAAAATATAAAGAAACTAAATGAGATTTATAATTCCCATTCACATAAATTAAAATGCAGTTACAATACATTCCAAATATGAAACTAAGGGAATTTTATAAGAACACAACCACTGACAAGGGCATGCATTTTGAATGACTGAGTTCTCAAATGACTAGGAATGAGGGTAGAAAATGTACGTCTGACAGCGTGTACCCACACGTGAGTAAGTAGAGACCTATGTTTATGTGTATGGATCTATGTATCAAACAAGAGTTTTACAAAATACACATATTCTTATTCCACATAATGTACTCTGTTTACATTTCCTGTTTCCTTTTTTACTTTTTAATGCTGATCTCTGTCCACAAAACTGACGGCATAACCTAGCAAGGAGTTACAACTTTACTTTCAAAACACTGATGTAGACAATAATAAGGGCATTACAGTGAGTTCTTGGAAGAATAATAATAGTGCCATAAAACTAAGAATTGTAAACCAGAGCCCAAGCACAGGCAGCAGACTTGAGAAAAAGCTCTCTCTTGTGCTCCTTCTCCCAAAGATTCACATTGTCGGGGAATTACCAGGAGGAGTCTGGGTCTGCTCCTTGGCACGTGATTCTGACCTCAACAGCACTTCCGGACAGTGAACTTCTCACCCCTACTTCAGCCCTAGCCTGTCAGACTGAGGCCAGAACCAAGGCAGGAAATGATATGCTGCTTGCTTAAGCAGAAAGGATATTTTAAAACATAAAGGAACATTGCTAAGCATTCCTTAAACACATTCAAATGGGACGTATATATATATAAAAATAAGATCCTTCTCTTTTGAAATGGAAAGTTGAAAGATATAAAGAAGGCAGAAGTGTTAAGGACCAAAATAATAAAATGGAAAAAACTTGAAAACAGGAGTAGGTCACACAGACTTCAAGGGAGCAGGAAGCTAAACGTGGAGGAGGAGATGCTGTATAAGGGACTAGAAAAGTCAATGGGCTCTTTCCACTGTTAAGTTCAGTAAACAAATTAAAAGCAAACAAAACTTTCTATTGCAAGTGAACCGAATATTGTCTTTTGAGGGCAGATTTAGGTCCTCTTTCTATCAGAAGCTCTTACAGAAAACATTTATTGGCCAATACAGAAAACAGCAAATTTTAAGTATTTAAACAGGACTCCACACTTCTGAGCTAAATAGGGGTGGTTGCTTCTGGGCTAACTGAGGTACAGCAAAAAGTGGGGCACAGAACTCTGTTTCTATCTTTGCAGCCGTGCCCAAGTGGAGAGATGAAAAGCAGTGGCCAGTTTCAGCGCAGAGCATACGGGGTCTGCAAGCGGAGGGAGGCAGCGGCCCTGGGCAGGTGCTCCCTGAAGGGCAGCTTTTGTTCAGGGACACTCAAGAGCCAGCTGTATCAGCCTGGGTTTGAAGCAGGCATCGACCTAGAGCTGTCATCAACTGATTGTAAAACAAAATTAAGTTAGAAGAGGTTACTTAAAAGAAAAGAAGCAAAAAACTAAAAAGAACGACATTTCCTAGAATTCACATAACAAAAGTGAGAAGAAATATACTCTATACATGGAGAGCAGTGGCTTTTGGTCTATAGACTAGATAAAAAGTTGCAGATAAAGAGGATGAACACAGAGCAAAACAAGCAGGCCATAACAGGTATATCAAAAAAGGAAGGGCTAGAGGAACCGTGAGGTTGTTTTAGTATATGGATCTCTTAGTGGTTCTGAAATGATAGGTGTCCACAAAGTACACATATTAAAGATAATGGCCGGCTTTTTAAAATTTTTTGATGAAAACATAGCAAGAGAACAGTTATTCCAAAAGCCATCTTTTATTGAAAAGACTCTTGACAATACACAATTGCTATTTCCTTACACCAACTCCGCAAGGTAAGTGATATCACCTTTTACAAATGAAGAAACAGACCATCACCCACACTAAGAAAGGTACTGAGGGTTACATGGGAATAAGAGGGAGAGCCAAGATTTGAGACTAAGAATTTCTGATTTCAAAATATCTTTCTGTTCAGCATACTGACACTCAAAAAGTATATGTAGGTGAAAACTGATTAAGCAAGACATCAGAAAGAATTTTCTCCACTTAAAAATGCTAAAATGAGTTAAACATTGGAGGTGTAAATTAGCAATGTCAATTTCCTGGTTTTAATAATGGTAATGTGGATATTAAAGACACTATCATTGGGGATGCTGGATGAAGGGTACATGAGAACTCTATAATTTTTGTACCTCCTGGCAGCTTAAGATTCCTTTAAACTTAAAAGTTTCTTTTTAAAATAAGGGAACAAAGTTTTCAGAAAGTTATACAGCATCTTTCTCCTTTGGATACGTTTTTGTTAAAAAATCTAACTCTCAGTTGTCTGCAGTAACCTAAATAGTGCAAGAAATAAAATGATACTGAATTCCTTCAACTCTCATTCAATTTTAATAAACTTTTATTAAGTGAATATTAGTGAAGCACACAGTACTGTACAATTTCATCTATATAAATTTGTGTGTTCCCACATTAAAGGTTTTCTCCTTTTTGTCTCTGTCTACCATGCTGACATCCAGGAACCAAGCAAATACAGCTACTGGTTATATCTAAATTGAACATCATGAAGCTGAAATGCCTACCTGACATTAAAAGAATATTTGGTAAGAAAATTTACTTTTTTATCTTAAGAATTATGGAACTACTTTTTTTCAGTCAATATGACAATTTTGAAACAGTAATCATTTACTGATTGTTTTCTATCTGTCGTTAAATTCCCTTACTATCAGCAATACAGAGTAAAAATGGATCTTCTCATTCTCTAAATAAGGAAAGCTAGACTCTTAAGATTACTTTGCAAAGCCATGCCACTATTAAATGGCGAAATGAGGATTCAAACTCAAATCTCTAAACATGACATACGTCCCCACTATCTTCACCCCTCCACACGTTCATTCCTACCCTTAAAAGGCATCTATTATATCCTTTACCAACCAAACCTTCATGGCAAAATATCCATTCTAAGTACATTTACACATTTTGTAAAAAAATTCTCAATATGCATTCCTGGCTCCTATTTAAAGTTTGTTACCGAAGCTGAAGAAACATCTTACATGAACGAAAGAAATGCAAGTGGTATTCCAAGTAACAATATGCGCATGTGCAAGTAGGGAACACGAGGAGAGCATTGCCAAATCCATTTCGGCCTCATTGGATACTGTCTCACTGATCTGGGTCCGGCTTACATTTGTTTCTCTTTCTTTCCCTCCCCCATTCCCTCGTCATTCCAGAAGCATATAAAAACCATAGCAAAGAAGCTGGATAGAATTTCCAAGAATACACTGAAAACACTGTCAAATAAGGGAATGGCTATCTAGTCCAAACGTTAACTTCAATTAAGAAGAATTTAAAATGCTAAAACAAATCTTTCTGGAATTGGGAAAAAAAGAAACAACATTATCTAAATATTGATTGTAAAAACCAACAGATTTGTGGGGAGAAAGTCTCAAAAGAACTAATTAAATATGCCTTTTAATCTGTAATTACGCACAGGGCACCATAATTTAGTATGAGTCAGCCTTCAAGCCGGATGTACTTTTTAATTGAAACTTATATTTAAAGTCTTCAATTATGTTTAATCCTACTTCTAGCTTTTGTTCCCCAGCACTGATCCCTATCTGTTCAACCTTGATGCAAACGAATCTCAGATTTCTGATATTTACAGTATAACACCATCAGAATGGGGCATTATTTTTGAAGATCCATAAACTATGATACTATTCTTGACTTCTATCTGCATGTGAAATCTTTAAAGTCTAATCTATGTAATTGGTATTCTTTTTTTCTTTGAGATGGAGCCTCACTCTGTCACCCAGGTTGGAGTGCAATGGCATGATCTCAACTTACTGCAACCTCCGCCTCCTAGGTTCAAGCAATTCTCCTGCCTCAGCCTTCCAAATAACTGGTATTACAGGCACACGCCAACACACCTGGCTAATTTTTGTATTTTTAGTAGAGACGGGGTTTCACCATATTGGCCAGGCTGGTCTTGAACTTGTGACCTTGTGATCCACTTGCCTTGGCCTCCCAAAGTGCTGGGATTACAGGTGTGAGCCACCACGCCCAGCTGATATTTTCTTTTTTAAAAGAAACAGTCGGTTCTCAATCAGTGATGCTTTTAAAAGATCAAAGTAAAAATCGCTAATTGATTTATACTTTTAAATCACCTCAGCATTTTCCCCTCATGGTGATATTTTATAGCATCCCTATTTCTTTCCTTCCAACTTCCTGGTGAATTAAGGGACAGCACCATAGCAGTACAACTGTGAAGAATAAATAACTTTATAAAAAGTCAAACACATTGGCTAAAAAATCCTGTCTTCCATTTCTAACTGCTTATCAACTAACAAACAGTACCAATGAATATTTTCATTCTTGTATTTAGGGGCTTAGGTAATAATCCTACAAAGTCTAGTCTGTAAATCGCTCATCATCCCACCCCTGACATAAAGAGAAGACTAAATAACTGTCTGTGTCAAGCACTGTGTTAACGTAGGAAACATCACAGGAATATTTTGGTAGCCTATCTAACAGGTTCACACTCTGATGGAGCAGATAAAGTTAACAGACAATGATAATTCAGTGTGATGCAGGATGTCACAAGGACAGGGTGCCTGAGAAATACACAGGAGGGACTCATATGCTTTGGCTCTGTCCCCATCCAAATCTCATCTTGAACTGTAGCTCCCATAATTCCCTTGTGTTATGACAGAGACCTGGTGGGAGATAATTGAATCATTGGGGCAGTTTCCCCCCTACTGTACTCATGACAGTGAATCTGTCTCACAAGATCTGACGGTTTTTACACGGGGAAACCCCTTTTGTTTGGCTCTCTGGTTCTCTCTTGTCGCCGCCATGTAAGAAGTGCCTTTCGCCTTCCGCCATCATTGTGAGGCCTCCCCAGCCATGTGGAACTGTGAGTCCATTAAACCTCTTTTACTTTATAAATTACCCAGTCTTAGGTATGTCCTTATTGACAGTGTGAAAACGGACTAATACACGGACATTTAACATGACCTGAAGAGAAAGGATTTCAGGGAGTTCAGAAGAATTTCTCTAAGGAAGTAACATCCAAAAGAGACTGGAATTAAGTAACCACTTTACATCCACTAGGATGGCAATATTTAAAAACACTGACAATAACCAGTAATGGGAAGGATACAGAGAAGTTGGAAACCTCATGCATTGCTGGGGAGAATGGAAAAGGGCACAGTCAGGTTGGAGGCCAGTTCACCAGTTCCTCAAATGTTAGCATAGAATTACCCTATAACCCAGAATGACACTTCTGATACATAACAAAGAGGACTGAAAACATATGTCCACACAAAAACTTGTACATGAATATTCATAGCAGCATTATCCTAAATAATCAAAAAATAGAAACAATTCAAATGTCTCTCAACTGATGAATCAAAAAACAAAATGTGCTCCATTCCAAAATGGAATAATTCACGCTACCACATGTATAAACACGGACAAACCTTGACAACTTATGCTAAGTGGGAAAAGCCAGATACAAAAGGTTACAAATTATATGATTCCATTTACATAAAATGTCCAAAACAGGCAAATCCTTAAATACAGAAAGTAGATTAGTAGTGTCCAGGGACAGGAGGAAACGGGGAACATCTACGAATGAGTATGGGGCTTCTCACTGAAGTGATAAAAACATTCTGAAATTAGATGAAATTAGATCATGGAATTTTAGATCATCAATAGTCAGACAATTTTGTGAATATACTAAAAACCACTGAATTCTACATGTTAAAATGGTACATTGTGTGGCACATGAATAATCTCTCAATCTAAAAAGAGAAAATATAATAGTGAGTATGTGAAAATATTGAACAAAGGAATGAAAAGGAAGAAAAAGAAAGGGAAAGTGACAAAAATGATAGCCGATAAGGAGAAAGGAGAAACTGAGGTGGGCTTCAGCACGAGAAGGAAGACACAGGTTCTGCAGCAGGAAGGAGGGGGAAGATCCAGAGCAGGAAGGAGGAGGTGGGTTCCAGAGCAGGAAGGAGGAGGTGGGTTCCAGAGCAGGAAGGAGGAGGTGGGTTCCAGAGCAGAAAGGAGGAGGTGGGTTCCAGAGCAGGAAGGAGGAGGTGGGTTCCAGAGCAGGAAGGAGGAGGTGGGTCCCAGAGCAGGAATCAGGAGGCTGTCTATGGACATACCCCCCTGAACATGCCAGATCTCGTCTGAACTCGGAAGCTAAGCAGATTCGGGCATGGTTAGTACTTGGACAGGAGGAAGGAGGAGGCTCCAGACCAACAAGGGGGAGTTGTCTCCAGAGCAGGAAGGAGAAGGCAGATCCCAGAGTAGTAAAGGGAGGCAGTTTCCAGAGCAGGAAGGAGGCGGCAGGTTCCAGAGCAAGAAAGATGAGGCAGGTTCCAAAACAGGTAGAAGGAGGTAGGTTCCAGAGCAGAAAGAAGCAGGCAGATCACAGAGCAGAAAGGAGAAGGAAGCATATCCCAGAGCAAGGAGAAGGCAGGTTCCAGAGCAGAGAGGAGGAGGCAGCTTCCAGAGCAAGAAGAGGGAGCTGGTTCCAGAGCAGAAACGTGAAGGTAGGTTTTGGCAGTTTCAGAGCAGGAAGTAGGAGGTAGTTTCCAGTGCCAGGAGGAGGATGCAGGTTCCAGGGCAGGAAAAAGGAGGGAGGGAGGCAGTTTTCAGAGCAGGAAGGAGGGGGCAGATCCCAGTGCCAGAAGGAGGAGGCAGGTTCCAGAGCAGGAAGGAAGAGGCTGGTTCCAGGTCAGGAAGAAGTAGGTGGTTCCAGAACAGAAATATGGAGGTGAGTTTCAGAAGATTCAGAGCAAGAAAGAGGAGAAAGCAGGTTCCAGAACAAGAAGGAGGAGGCTGGTTCCAGAGCAAGAAGAAGACAGGCAGTTCCACAGCAGGAAGGTGGAGGTGGGTTTCAGCAGTTTCAGAGCAGGAAGGAGTAGGCAGGCTCCAGAGCAGAAAAGAGGGGGCAGAGCCCAGTGCAGGAAGGAGGAGAAGGCAGGTCCCAGGCAGGAAGGAGGCGGCAGACCCCAGGAGGAGGAGGTACGTTCCAGAGCAGGAAGGAGGAGCCGGGTTCCAGAGCAGGAAGGGCGTGGCCAGTTCCAGACAAGGAAGGAGCAGCGGTATCCCAGTGCAAGATGAAGGAGAAGGCAGGTTCCAGAGCAGGAAGGAGGAGGCAGATCCCAGTGCAAGATGGAGGAGGAGGCAGGTTCCAGAGCAGTAAGGAGGAGGCTGGTTCCACAGCAGGAAGGGGGAGGCTGGTTCCAGAGCAGCAAGGAGGAGAAGGCAGATTCCAGAGCAGGGAGGAGGAGCCGAGTTCCAGAGCAGAAAGGAGGAGGCTGTTTCCAGGAAGGGGGAGGCTGGTTCCAGAGCAGGGAGGAGGAGGCTGGTTCCAGAGCAGGAAGGGGAAGCCTGACCCCAGAGCAGGGAGGAGGAGAAGGCAGATTCCAGAGCAGGGAGGAGGAGCCCGGTTCCAGAGCAGGAAGGAGGCAGATCCCAGTGCAAGATGAAGAAGAACCAAGAGAGGGGAGGTGGTTCCAGAGCAGGAATGTGGAGGTGGGTTTTGGCAGTTTCCAAGCAGGAAGGAGGTGGCAGGTTGCAGAACAGGAAGAAGGAGATGGTTCCGAAGCAGGATAAAGGAGGTGTGTTTCAGCAGTTTCAGAGCAGGAAGAAGGAGGCAGTTCCGAAGAAGGAACTAAGTGGGACTGCGATATGCTCTGCCTTCTGCTAGTAACAAAGCACAGAATGTGAATTGTACCTGGAGGCAAAATTTGAGGGAGTTGATATCTAAAGTTTCTTTTCTGACTGGCAGTAACTGGCAACTTGGAGGTGTAGAAAGTTCGAGGTGAATGGACGACATTGAGAACAACCTCTGAAGAACAGGAGACACAGAATGATGAGGAAATAGGCCAGTTATGGGAAGTCTCCCACCATTTAAAAACAACAACCTCCATGTTTAACACTACAAAATAATTTACTTAGGAACAGGAGCATCTCAAGAGAGATTTTCTCCATGGTCCAGTCTCCTGGCTCCAGGCAGCAGCCTTAATGCTTGCTGGCTTCCACAGAAACATGCATCTTGCTCAAAACCTTCCTATTCAGTTCACCAACTGCTGCACTCCTGCAGCAGGCTGTTTCTCAGTTTGTTTCTTCAGATTTTAAGATTATTTCAACACCTGGCTACTGTAGATATCAAAAATGGGTAAGACCAGGTGCGGTGGGTCACATCTGTAATCCCAGCAATTTGGGAGATTGAGGCAGGAGGATCGCTTCAGCCAACGAGTTTCAGAACAGCCTGGGCAACAAGTTTCAGAACAGCCTGTATCTGTTTTAAAAAATGGAAAAAAAAAAGGCTGGGCACGGTGGCTCACACCTGTAATCAAAGTACTGTGGGAGGCTGAGGTGGGCAGATTACATGGGCAGCAGCTGAAGACCAGCCTGACCAACATGGTGAAACCTCAACTATATTAAAAATACAAAAATTAGGCAGGCGTGGTGGCCTGCACCTGTAATCCCAGCTACTCGGGAGGCTGAGGCAGGAGAATCACTTGAACTTGGGAGGCGGAGGTTGCAGTGAGCTGAGATCGCACCACGGCACTCCAGCCTGGCGACAGAGCAAGACTCTGTCTCAAAAAAATCAGCCAGATGTGGTGGCATGTGCCTGCGATCCCAGCTACTTGGGAGGCTGAGGCGAGAGGGTCACTTGAGCCTGGAGTTTACGGCCGTGGTGAGCTAGGATCGTGCCACTGCACTGCAGCCTGTGTAACAGAGCGAGATTCTGACCACAAAATAAACGGAAAAAATAGATGGACGTGAAGATGTTTATTATGACGCTTTTCATAACCGTAAGGGAAAACAAGCTTTCTCCTTATTCACTGTATCTCATTTTTCTCTGTTCCTAATAGAAAGCATTTCATAATTTTTCTCCATGTCAAGAAACCAGAATTCTATTTGATATGTTCTAGATATTAACACATGTTAATGATCTTTTTTTTCAATGCTTTGGTAATGAGCAATTCACACTTAAATGAATAAAATTAGCTTTTACCTTCAGTTGGTAAAGTTGACCTCAAGTCTGAGCTGAAGATTTTCTCAGAAACTTTCAAATCAAGGTCTAGCTCTTCATGGATAAGAATAATGGAGTGCCTTCACCAGCAGATTTTACCTACAGAAAAGGCAACCATTTATTAGAACTTTGTCTGAAGGAAAGGTGTTGCGGAGTTATTACTAAATCACAAAAACATACCAAGTCTCCAAATAGTACTAAAGATTTTTATTTCTACTCATTAGACAAATACATTCCAGTTAACATTTTTTGAAAGTTTCCTGTATTGCTGATATTTTTTCACATGTATCCATATTTGGTTTTTTGGTTTTGTTTTTGTTTTTGTTTTTGTTTTTGAGATGGCGTCTCACTCTGTCGCCCAGGCTGGAGAACAGTGGCGTGATCTCGGCTCTCTGAAACCTCTTCCTCCAGGGTTCAAGTGATTCTCCTGCCTCAGCCTCTCGAGTAGTTGGGACTACAGGTGCCCACCACCATACCCAGCTAATTTTTGTGTTTTTAGTGGAGACAGGGTTTTGCCATGTTGGTCAGGCTGGTCTCAAACTCCCGACCTCAAGTGATCCGCCCAACTCGGCCTCCCAAAGTGCTGGGATTACAGGTATGAGACACCACGCCCGTCCCACATTTGTTTCTTATCACTGATGGCATTTTGCAGATGAAGAAAACAGAACACAGCTAGTAAATGACAGAGTCATGATTTGTACCCAGGGATTCTGGCTCTAGGTTCTGAGTTCTTAATCACAGAACAACCTTAACACACTGTTTTGACACAGGTCCATATACTCTAGGAACGAGTTTTAAAAATTAGATGGTCTGAGGAATCCTAGACGGTTTATTCCCATTGGATTGCTAGTGCTTTCCAAAATATATAAATGCCATCTAAAATTCAAAATACTACAGTCAGGGTGAGATAGTAACAAGAGACTGAATCAAGGGGGGACAATCTGGGTATTTCAGACAGAGAACCAAGCAATAGGCTATGTGTTAACCACGTATCTGAAACACTCCTGTACCTAAAAACTTATGTTTTTAGGTTAGGTGACCAAAAATGTGCTTCTAGTCCTAAAAAAGAAATTATTCGCTGTGAAACCCTTGACCTCCTCTATCACCAATCCGTTTCCTTCTTTCTGAACAGTCATTCATTACTCATTCTTTTAGGCTTTCATCCAGATCTCTCTCTTCTCTCTCTGCCAATTGGTCCGTTCTTTCACATTATACTTTATTAATGCAGGTCTATTCTAGACAATTGAGCATTTATTAGGATAACAGACAACTCCATTTGTTCCTTTGAACCTTTTTAGAAACGAAGCAAAGCATGAATAAAAACGCATAATGCTCAATATTCTCTAAGTATCATATATGATAATACATCATAAACTTGACCAGAAGCGCTTTCAGGAAAAGGAACAGGCTGGAGAACCCGGAGAGAGTGGTAGGATGCCGGGTGCATGGTGGACAGCACTGAGGAGCAGAGCCTCCCCCTCCTTCAGGGATATTCCGTGTTTACTAACTCAGTGTGCTGACTACATTTACTTACACTTGCAAATAAGTAAACATGTTGAGATTCAATATGTGAACTCGAAACAAGGCCTGCAGTCACCGTATTTTCTAGGTATTTCTGCCAAAGTAAACGTTTTTCCTTGGATCTTGACTCTCTGATTCTCCAATCTTGTTTTCTTTGTATTTTGCTTTGATCCCGTTGTTTCTGCTGTTCTTCCTGAACATTTAAAATGTGTGCCTTTCCCCATATAAAGAGTAAAGAAACTCTAAGGTGTGCTTGGGTGTGGAAGCTGGCTTTGCAAATAAGAAAGCATCTTAAAGGATCAGTACATGGTGTTAGTATCCAAAATCAATGGCATTACTGCCTTTCCATCATTAGAGTAAGAGGAGGAATCAAACTTCCAACAAATTGCCATGTGAAATTTCTCTTAGCCTAACCCAAAGTTTCCCTAACCTTTCCTACACAATTTTTTTTTTTTTTTTTGCTTTGGAAATGTCCTTTATTAGTTATTTATTTTTAATTTTACTTAAAGTTCTAGTGCTGAACGTGCAGGTTTGTCACATAGGTATACGTGTGTCATGGCGGTTTGCCGTGCCTATCAACCCATCATCTAGGTGTTTTTTGTGTTTTTTCTTGAGATGGAGTCTTGCACTATCGCCCAGGCTGCCATGCAGTGGTGTGATCTCAGCTCAGTGCAACCTCCGCCTCCCAGGTTCAAGAACTCGCCTGCCTCAGTCTCCCAAGTAGCTGGGATTACAGGTGCCTGCCACCAGGACCGGCTAATTTTTTGTATTTTTAGTAGAGATGGGGTTTCACTATGTGGCCAGGCTGGTCTCAAACACCTGACCTCATGATCCACCCTACCTCAGCTGCCCAAAGCGTTGGGATTATAGGTTTGAGCCACTGTGCTCGGCCTGTCATCTAGGTTTTAAGCCCTGCATGCATTAGGTATTTGTCCTAATGCTCTCCCTCTGCTTTCCCCCACCTCCCCCCCGAAAGGCCCTGGTGTGTGATGTTCCCCTCCCTGTGCTACACAGATTATACCTATACAGTAACAGCAGCAGCAGCAGCAATGATTATATATAATGATGATAACAACAACAACATAGCATTTACTCTAAGCCAGTACTCTTCTCAGTACTCTTCTCAGTACTCTTCTCAGTACTCTACTGGTAGTTCTTTTTGCTGCTGTGACAGAATCTTGCTCTGTAGCCCAGGCTGGAGTGCGGTGGCACAATCTCGGCTCACTGCAACCTCTGCCTCCAAGGTTCAAGTGATTCCCCTGCCTCAGCCTCCCAAATAGCTGGGACTACAGGTGCACGCCACCACGCTCAGCTAATTTTTTGTATTTTCGTAGAGATGGGGTTTCACCATGTTGGCCAGGATGGTCTTGATGGCCTGACCTCGTGATCCACCCACCTTGGCCTCCAAAAGTGCTGGGATTACAGGCATGAACCACCACACCTGGCCTCTACTGGTATTAATCACACGGTCTGTACAATAGCCACTTGACATAGGTACCACTGTTACGTACATTTTATAGATGACATGAGAAACAGAGAGGTTACTTCACTTGCTCAGTCACACACTGGTAAGTGGTGGAGGCAGGATTTGAGCTCAGGCAGCACGACTGCAGAACACCAACTCATAATCCCATTATTCTAAAATGCCTCATAAATATCTTAACAACGGCCTTAAGACACTCCAAAATTCCAACTGTTTTCCCAGTCAAATCAAAATTTTTGTAATTACACAAATGATAACACACGTCAACAGAAGTCCCTATCTCATAAAACTATATTCTTCTCTGCACAATAATCACACAAAACCAGAACTAAAAGTCTAATTATTATACCCTGTAAGAATCTTACAAAGTCCAGAATAAAAAAGAAGTCAGAAACCGTTCCTTTTAACTTTGTAAAATGAAGTAAAAACCAAAAACTAAGCTTTCCTGTACAAATTATGTCTTTTTATTTCAAATGAATTTCAAGCTTCCAGAAATGTTGTACAAGCTGTTCAAAGAACTCTCATGTACAACAAAGCCACAGCAAAAAAAAAAAAAAGAACTCTCACGTGTCCTTCACCCAGAGACCCCAATTCGAGGTAGGCCAATTTTCCCAGTAATGCTCTTTCCAGTCAAAGGATCCATTTCAGGATCACACTTGCTATCTAGTTGTCATATCTCTTCAGTCTCTTTTGATCTGGGACAGTATCCTTCACCTTCACCACCTTTATATTATGGAAGGCAGCAGGTTAATTGTTTTGTAAAATGCCCCTGAACTGGGATTAGAGATATGTTCTCACGAAAAGATCTGAAGATGGCATTGTTCGGAAGTGATGCTGTGTTCTTCTCATTGCATCCCATCAAGTGACACAGAACGCTGTGTGTCCCATCACTGCTGATGAGACCTTTGATCACCTGAGTAAGACTGTGTCTTCCACGTGTCTCCAGTAAAGCTTCTGTGTTTCCCCTGAAAATGCATAAGGATTTGTGGACAGATACTTGATGGTTATATAAAGCTTCTGATCCTCATCCAACTTTTATTCACTAGTGTTAGCATCCGTTGATGCTTCTTACCTAAATCAATTATTACAGTGATAACTGCCAAATGGTAATCTCTCCCATTCCAGAATTCCCTCCATGTATCAGACAGCATTCTATTTTAAGGAAGAACTTTCTCCTCTCCCCACACTTTTATGCACTTATTTCTTTATACCAGTGTGGATACACGTATTTCTTTTTTGTTTAGTATGACATAATCCATAACTATCATTATTATTTTGGTGCTCTAATCGTTCCAGGTATCACATGGGTTTAGTAAGAATCCCTTCAAGCTGACTGCTCTGTCTTTGTGGCATCTCCCATTATTAAGAGTTTCCGTATCTTCTGTCACAAGACATTCAGGGCTCATCTTGTACCTTTTATATCCCAGCTCCAGAACCACACATTTTTTTCAAAGACCCATAGTTGCTTTAAGCAAAAACTGGAATTTAGAAACTATAATCTGGGTAGCAGATGTGCTCATATTTACTGGGTCACTGCATCCTGGCCCTTTCAGTGAGCAGAGTTAGGAAATGTGTATGGGTGTGTGTGTGTGTGTGTGTATCCATTTATTCACAGCCATGCGTATGCTTTAATGTTTATATTATTTCTATATTGAAATTTCTATGTCTGTAAAATTTCTACATATTAAAATCCACACATTCACAACGAAACCTTAAATTCCTATCCACAATACAGGGTTCAGTCTAGCTCTCCCCATTTTTATATCTGTAACTGTTCTCCCACAGTAAGAAGTCTGACTCCCATTACCTTCACTCTATTTACTTATTCACCCTGATAAGTCTCCTTGTTCAGACATGCTTAATGGCTTTTGACAAACCGAAGGAAAAAAGGAAGGAAGGAAGGAAGGAAGAAAGGCAGTATCAATTTTTTTTTTTAGAAAGAGTAACCTATTTATGATCAAAATACACTCAGGCTAAATTATCAACACAGCAGGTCACTCCCTGGCCATAGCAGATACCAGAGTTTAAAATAAGCCTTCCAATGGCTTGTCATCTTTCAAAGTATACAGGACACACAACTATTCACATCTTTACTACAAAAATTTTTTGATGTATATAGTATTGGGTAATACATGTTTTAAGAACGATGTGTGGCTTTTTCATAACAGATCAAAGAAATTCTAGTATATAAGTACTGAACAATCCTCCCCATTATAGTGAAGATGGGGAAAGTGGGGCCCAGAAAGGTCACAGGTCTTGCTCAGGGTTCTGGAATCAATCAGCAGCAAAGCACAATCCAACCCTTGAGTTGCTGACTTTCCATATCATTATGAAATGATACCTTTGAAAATATCTTCCAAAAGCAAAACTTAATTTTTTTTCAGACAGGGTCTTACTCTATCGCTCAGGCTGGAGTGCAGTGGCACAATCATAGTCACTGCGGCCTGGAATTCCTGGGATCAAATAATCTTTCCACATCAGCCTCCCAAGTAGCTGGGACCACAGGCACATGCCACCACACCCAGCTAATTAAAAAAAATTTTTTTTTTTTGTAGAGATAGGAGTCTCACTATGTTGTCCAGGCTGGTCTCAAACTCCTGGCCTTGGACAATCTTCCCACCTCAGCCTCCCAAAGTTCTGGGATGACAAACATAAGCACCACTGTGCCTGACCATAAAATATAATTTTAAAATACAACCACTGAGAAGTATGTAATGTCATAAGCACCCATGAGAAAAATGTATAGGCACGAATGTAGCAAGCTTACTTCAAACCACTAGAGGAAACGGTATCTTCCACGAGAACATTAATAACACTCAGATGCTTAACTATAAAAATAGTGCGCAGAACCAGAAACTGTTCCTTACTTCAGTATTCTGTAATTTTCCCCAAGTCATCATAATCAGCATCCATCAACAGAGTACTATAGCTATGAAGAAATGCAAAATGGACACAATAAGACCTACCAACCTCATAAGCATACTGGGAAGATCAAGACAGTACTTGTTAAAATACTGTCCCTGGGGCATGCTATACAATTACAACTGGCTCCTTTCCCCTTGATGTAAATAGAGAGCTTCTGTTCAGAAGCTGATGGAACCAACATGGTAAGACGGTTTCCACTCTGGCCCCAGGTTCATTTACATTAAGCATATCACTTAGCATCAGTCAAGCTTTTGGTGTCGTAGTTTTCTCTGAAAGAGGAATTAAATCCCTGCGCTGCCGATCCCTGAGGAAGACAAGCACCTCTGGAGTGGGGGTGATGAGGCTGGTCTTTGTCAATCAGTATAAATTCTAATTCTTTGAAAATATTTTCCAAAAGCAAAACATAATTTTTTTTTCAGACACAGTCTGACTCTATCACTCAGGTTGGAGTGCACTGGCGCAATATTAGCTCACTGCGGCCCGGAATTCCTGGGATCAAACAATCTTTCCACATCAGCCTCCCAAGTAGGATGGCCTTAGGTAGGAGCAGGTCACTGAACTCTAAGCCTCCATCTCTCATCTGTAAAATGGAGACAATGACACCTAAGTTCTCAGAGCTGCTGTGCAAATTAAATGAGAAAAAAGTATGCAAAGTGATTCACACAAAATCCAGTGCCCCGTTTGATAAATGAAGACTCCCCTATCATCACCACCCTCATCATGCTGCCATCACCACTATCTCCATCATGAGGTCATCCATAGTAATATTCAGTCCTTCAAGTCACTCGCAACGCATAATACCAGTGGAAAGGGAAAGCTTATTTCAAATGTGCTCTAATCATTAGTATGGACGGAATGCTCTGGACCCCAAAATTCCTACGTTGAAATCCTATCATCGGGAGGTTGGGTCTTTGTGAAGTGATCAGGGCATAAGGGTGGAATCCTCACGAACGGAATTAGCGCCCTTATCAAAGAGACCCAGAAAGCTCTCACTTTCTGCCACGTGAGGATACAAGAAGTAGACAATCTGCAACCACGAAGAAGGCCCTCATCAGAACCCAACCGCGCTGGCATCCTGAGCTCAGACTTTCAGCTTCCCGAACCATCAGAAATAAATTTCTCATGTTTATAAGCAAGACACCCTAGGGTACTTCGTTATAGCTGTCCGAACTCACTCAGGCAGTTATAAATAAAACAGAGCTCATTTTATATTTGCAAGAGAACATGTAGGCAATTCCTAAAGCACTTCCTTGTCTTTCTGGATTGGGCCTCATACAATGCTGAAGGATGCTCCCAGTTTCTAGCTAGTCTCCCCCAGGATATTGGATATGGTCGGTTCCCCCAAACATCTTGGGTGTAAGAGGCAAAACTCATCATCTGAAATGTGATAGTTTGACACTTTACCACACAGGAGCTAATTAAAGATGCAATTTCAGACTAGAATAAAAAAATAAAGCAATGAGTTACTTTTATGAGAAGGGGGAAAGTGATAAAACGCTTAAAAGATTTAAAACAGATTTAGGGACATAAACAGTCTTCGGGCAGGCCAAAAACGGTGGCTATCTTTTCTTAAAGCATAACTCCTGGCAAACTGAAGCATCTTATTACTTAATGCTTAGGTTTTGAAACTGGTTTTTTCTCTTCTCAGAAATATTACACACACACACACACACACACACACACACACACCCCTGGTGTTCCATGAAATACCAGGTGCACTGTGGCTTTCACTCCGTTTTAAAAGAAAAAAAAAAAATCTATTGTCACTCATGGGCTTCAGCCTAGCCTGTCAAGCAGGAATTAAAATCTCTTTAAAAAGAAGCTTTGCATGGTTCATGTGTCATGCTGACATGAGCTGGATCAGCTTACAGAAGGGGCCAGAGATAAGGTATCCAAAGGAGGTTAGAAGGAAGCAGCCCCCGGAAAAATATATGATTTCTTTACTCATCTGCCCTCCCTCCCTCTTTCTCTCTCTCTACCCCCTTTATAAAAACTGGTTCAATGAGCAATACAAAAAAAGAACTATTCCTTTCCCTTTATTAACAACAGCACTGGATTCTGAAATTAACAAATATCTACCACCAATTTCTAAGGATCTCTTTATTTTTCTTCAAAAACCACAAAGCAAAAAACGTATCAATTTATCCCACTATTAGGCCTCTGATTTTATTAATCTAAAGCTATAAGGCCTGTAGAGTGGAGGGCTGTTTGGCTTATTTTAAAAGAATGCATCAAATATTAGTTGTAAATTGGTCATAAATGGGGCCACTTAAGCCTCTGCAGAAAGGAATTGCAGGGACTTGGGATTAAAATTGCAGGAAGCCAAAAAGAAAATTGAAGACAAGGAAATGACTGATGGATTTGGTGCTATTATCTCTGAGACTACTAAGGACACTGAGACTTTGAAAAAAAATTACATGGGTGACCTTGAGAACAAGTCCAGACTGAGAAGTCAGCTTGGTGTAGCTTCCTGCAGGGTGGAAGCAGGGCAGGCCGACTTCTTCATTTCCAAATGGATGATGAAGATGTTTCAGATAAGCAGTTCTGATTTCCTTTCAGCATGTGGAGCTGCAAGCTGTACTACCAAGAATAAAAAATGTCATGCAGCCCCTGTAAAATGCTCCATCTTCAGGAGTTGTGGTGTGAAACTCAGAAATGATCCTAGAGGATTTCATGACTGTGGGGCATATGAGATTGGAAATTAAAAATGGATTCCATAGACTATAGCCTCTCTGTCTTTATCCTCTGTCACTGCACACAACAGGAGCCCTGAGCCATTAAGGAGCCCCAACTTATACTTCCTGAAACTCCGCTTCAAAATGAGAACTGGGAGCAGATCCCGGATCCCAGGGAATGTAACTAGTGCAAATTTCTCTACGCTTCAACTTCCTGGAAGATGGATTTACTAACACATTGCTTTAGACCAGTGCTTCTTAAATTGGTTAATCTCAGGATACCCTTATGAATCTTAAAAATTACTGAGGCAGGGCACAGCGGTGCATGCTTGTAGTCCCAGCTACTCGGAGGCTGAGACAGGTGCTTCACTTGAGCCTAGGGGTCTGAGATCAGCCAGGGCAACATAGCAAGACTCCATCTCAAAAAAAAAAAAAAAAAAAATACATATTGAGGACTTCAAAGTGCTTTAGTTCATGTAGATTATATCTCATGATATAATTTATAACATTTATCATGATACAAATGAAAACCGAGAAATGTTTAATAGTTATTACTCCTTAAAAAAGAATTTATGGGCCAGATACAGTGGCTCATGCCTGTAATCCCAGCACTTTGGGAGGGTAAGGCAGGTGGATCACTTGAGGTCAGGAGTTGAAGACCAGGCTGGCCAAAATACTGAAACCATGTCTCTGCTAAACATACAAAAGTTAGCTGAGAGTGATGGCGCGAGCCTGTAATCCCAGCTACTCAGGAGGCTGAGGTGGGAGATTAACTTAGAATCTGGGAAGCAGAGATTGCAGTGAGCCAAGACTGCACCACTGAACTCCAGCCTGGGAGGCAGAGTGGGACTCGTCTCAATAAAAAAAAAAAAAAAAAAAAAAAAAAAAGGAATGTATAATCCATTACTGTTAAGATAATATATTTTTATAATTCAATTTTCCTAAAACATTTAGTGAGAAGAGTGGAATTGTTGGACTTTGCCATTTTTTAATGCCCAGCATAACTGAACATAGCTGCATCCAATCTGTTGCGGTATCACGTTTGGCTGATGTCTGGAGAAAACCCATTTCCACATAAATGCAGAGTTGGCAAATGCAAGATGAAGCAAATAGGCTTTCAGGTAACTGTGGACATTCTTTCTTAGATACTACACCCTAACTCAACAACTGGAAGTTTGTATAGGAATCTCAACACCTAGCAGTGAACTTTGCATACTCTGATATACTACAACTCATTCATTAATTTAGCATTTTGAATGGATCTTTTACCAAGATATCATTTTGTAACATCAATCATCTGTTGTTTAGAAGAGAGCAACTTGCTGGTTATACAGGGGTTCTGAATACACAGTGGAAAACTTCACCATACACCTGTGAAAGACAAAGAATGGAAAAGACAAATAACATTGTAATATTGTTACGAAAATAGATCAACACTGCAGATCCACTGAAAAGCTCACAGGGACCCCAGGGGTTTATGCACCAAACTTTGGGAACTGCAGTTGAGGCCATCATGGTACCTGAAAACAGTGACTCAAACTGAGAAGGGGGTAGTGGTCGGCCCAGTCATTGCTAGGGTCCTTTTAGGACATGCAAATAAAACATATCCCCAATGTTTTATATGGCTTCCAAGTTTACTTGCAGACGCTAGAAAAGAGATGACTCATTGGATTTGACATTGATCTCTAGTGCAAAAGTGCCTAAGTTTAAGAACAACAATCTTGATTTAGGCCAAAATCTAGATCCGAAAACAGTATTTTCTAACTAACAAGCGAGAATCATTTACTACCGACACTTTTGTCTTTACTAAATTCTGAGGTTTAGCGGTTCCTCCCTAATTGTTGTAAGAGAATTTTAGATCTTTAATCATTAGACCCTAACTGTTGGACTACATCTTCAAACGCCAGCTCCTGAAGGAGGGACTTGATTGTCTTGCTTAATACAGTAGCTCTAGAGTTCCAGCACCTAAAAATCAGCGCCTGTTACTTGTTCAAAGCTCAAAATGTATTTGTAAAATGAATGAATGACCTTGTTTATAAATACCATTGAACAGTCTAATGACAAATATGATAAGGTGTCCACCCTATTGAAAAAATGAACATAAAATCCAGTACCACTGACTCTACAGTATAATGGTATTTTAATGGATGAGGAAAAGCAGATGAATTGTTTATCTTTGAGTCTACTTTAATCAAAAGCCTTTAATTCGCAATCATATTTTCAGTGAAGACCTCATGCCCTTTATAAATTCAGATTTTAAAATCACACCCTCACTCTTTTTAATTCAATGAGATGCAGGAAGTAGCTAAAGAAGAATGAATTCCTGCTGTGGTTAGGTCACTGCAATGCCATTTGATACTTTATTTAAGGAAAATAAATAAATAAATGTTCTCCTAATCCTCTAAAGATCAAAATTGTGACAAAGGCTGGGCAAGAAATGATACTTGGACTAAAATGTGCTCTTCTAAAAGGGTGTGTGTGTGTGTGTGTGTTTGTATGTGTGCATGGGCACATGGCAATACAGTTCGCTGATCTTTGTTACAGCTGCATAAGTGAATCCACTATTCCTTCACTAAAAAAGAAAGAGAGGAGGGCAAGGTATAGCTAGCTAGGTGGCAGAGAAGGCTAGCTTTACAAGTTCCCCAATATTTCAGAAGTTTTAATCATTTGGATTACGTAGGTTATTTTCTTTAATAGCCCTGCTTGAAGAGAGAAAAAGTGGGCCTCCTTGGTGCACAGAAGTGACTGTTTGTGCAACAGAATTGATGATCTGTTCAAGATGGCTTATGCTGCAGGACTATAAAAAATTGCAGGTGGTTTTGGTTACAAGGGAGCTATCAGTCATCCTGAACTACTGACACATTTTTATGTACTCTAGTCTCAAATCACTCACTGAGGTTACTTATTCATCCATGAAATCTAAAATTTGGGAGTCCTACCGAAGGGAAAAGGAGAGATTTAAACTGAAAAGTCTACCCTCCCTAGTCTTGTAACGACATCACATTTTAAAGCGTGCAAGAAGGGAAAAGCTCAATTCCCTTAGGCTCAGCATCCCAGAGTATCACTGGTGTCCAGCTATCACCTTTGTTCAAATGATAACTGAGACAGAGCTTGAATCCCAGGGATTGGGAAAAGCTACTTAAATTCTTTTCACAGCTTTGATTTATGATGGGTCATGGACTAATGAAAATTACAGTGAATATTTATTTTTCTTCAACAGTGTGCTTGTCACTAGACAAATTGCAGATGAAATCAATTGCAATCTGGTCCCAGAAGCTTAACAATTAGTAGGCACATGCTAACACTCCAGCATTAGAAGAGAGAATCAGATAACTGCACAAAGCTGAGACTGGGAATCTCCGTCCAGAAAAGGATAAAACTGCTGCCAGCATGGCTGTGTGATTTCCCTATCACAAGGCAGATCTCCAGGGAAGGCCCGCCTGCCGGCTAATAATCAGAGGCAGTCATTTCTAAGCACAGAATGCTGGATTTGAGATGAGGCAGAAAATTGTTTTGACTGGCATTTTTTTCCTAGTATAAAAGTTCTCAATCTGGATCTAAATGAATGAATGCCGTTACACCTTCGTTCCACAGTTTCTCTCTTAAATTCTTTTTTTTTTTTTTTTTTTTTTTTTTTGAGACGGAGTTTCGCTCTTGTTACCCAGGCTGGAGTGCAATGGCGCGATCTCGGCTCACCGCAACCTCCGCCTCCTGGGTTCAAGCAATTCTCCGGCCTCAGCCTCCCGAGGAGCTGGGACTACAGGCACGTGCCACCATGCCCAGCTAATTTTTTGTATTTTTAGTAGAGACGGGGTTTCACCATGTTGACCAGGATGGTCTCGATCTCTTGACCTCGTGATCCACCTGCCTCGGCCTCCCAAAGTGCTGGGATTACAGGCGTGAGCCACCGCGCCCGGCTTCTCTCTTAAATTATAAGCCCTGTGCAATTCTACTTTTTGTCCACTATCCAAAACCAGCAGGCTTTCCCTAGGATGCTATCATATTCAACCCCACAAAGCAAATGAACCATTCTGCAGTGTTTTCCCTCTTTCGCTCCCTTCTACTGTCCAATATTTGGGCATTTTATAGTTTATCAGAATCTTTTTCTGCAGAACCTTTATCATGCAAAAATTTGGACAAGAAGGGGTAAAATCAGCTATTTTTTTAAAAATGAAACTTTCCAAAGAAGAACCCATCAAAAATATTATGGTATAGCATGTTCTGTTGATTTTGTTTTTCTTGGTTATTACTGTCTCAAAATATATTAATTGTAGAGTTAACAGTTATTCTATGGAATAGTCAGAGGTGAAATATACTGAAATGTATGTGGATTTTTTTTTTTTTTGTTAGAGAAAAGGGAGGAACACCTCTTGAAAATAAAACCAATGATAGTTGGTTTCTACTTCTATATTGCTATGAACTTTATGTCTTTATACCTATTTCCAGCATAGTACTCAGGATTTCCCATTTATTCATTCACATACTGAGCATGTAACACATGTTAAATATAGTATTAGATCACAGAAATAGAAGTCTCTAGAAATCACAGTCCCTACACCCAAAAACCTCAATGTAGTATTGAGTTTATATGTTCAAAACATCATAAATTAAAAAAAAAAAAAGAATAAAAAAGAGTACGGTTGGGAGGGGAAGTGGAAGAAAAAAACAGGCTGGGCGCGGTGGCTCACACCTGTAATCCCAGCACTTTGAAAGGCTAAGGCGGGCGATCACCTGAGGTTGGGAGTTCGAGACCAGCCTGACCAACAAGAGAAACCCCGTCTCTACTAAAAATGCAAAATTAGCCGGGTATGATGACTCACACCTGGAATCCCAGCTACTCGGGAGACTGAGGCAGGAGATCACTTGAACCCAGGAGGCGGAGGTTGCGGTGAGCCGAGATCGCGCCATTGCACTCCAGCCTGGGCAACAAGAGCGAAACTCGATCTCAAAAAAAAAAAAAGAAAAGAAAGAAAGAAAGAAAAAGAAAGGAAAGAAAGGAAGGAGAAAAGGAAGAAATCACAATACTAAATTGGAAATACATACTTAACAGAAAGTAAAAACAGGAAGGAATCACTGAGAACACTCTAGGGCAGGAGGAGGAGTGAGGGGAGCCGTGGGCCAGACTTGTCTGAGAGACACATCCGAAAGGAGCTGTGGACAGAGATGCTCACCTGCTCACCTGTTGAGTTAGGAGGGTGGAAATGCAGAAAGGATAGAGGCAGGAAACAACAGTTTGGGGAACTTCTGTCCCAGGCTTGAAACCCTCGTTATGACATTCCTCTCCATTGCCTTTCCGATCTTCATAGTCACCAAGTCCTGACCTTTCTAGCTTTGAATTCTCACATCAGCCCCATCTTTTCTCTTCCTGCTGGTTGCGCTCCAGCCTGGGACTTCCTTATATACTATGCACTGCTAAGGGGGCCCCCAATCATGCTCCGTGCTCTACGCTCTCCACCTCCCAGCATCCCACCGATCGGGCACTCCACTGTCTACACCACCTTCTGAAAATTGTACTTTGCATGGCCAGTTGTCTTCAGGTGAAAACCCAAATACATTCACCAGGACTCAGTTCAGGTACCCTTATAATTGGCAAGGATTTCATTACCAAAGTTATGCTTCAGCACTAGGCTCCATTTTAAGGCAGTGACTTCATGGCCTGACAAATGGACAAGGCCTATAAAACAGGGACCCTTAGATTAACTATCTTACAGGGCTGAAAATTAAATAAGGATGCATGTGCAAACATAGCACAGTGCCTGGCACTTAGCAAACCCTTAATCAAAAAGGCGGCAGGGGAGAGGAGAGGATGGAGGGAGGGAATGGTTTCCACTTTCAGGTTCTCCCGTAAGACTGTCCTGCCTCCTTCTCATTCTCTCTCCTCTTCAAAATGCCCAATAATAATCTTCACTCCAACACAAAGCTCTTTTTAGCCCACAGTACCTCTCCCTTCTGGGAGCACAATCCAGTACTGAGTTTATTCATTCAATATTAACCCTGCCAAAATTTAATTCTCCTCCTAATAGAATCCCTTTATTTAAAGGAAGAATAACCATTCTCTCAGTTTACCCAAGCAAAAATGACCACCACTCTTCATTCCACAAACAGGTTAATCTCAATACTAATCTGTTAAATTGCTCCCAAATCCCCCCTTCTTTTCATTCCCATTTTCCAGAATATTCATTTCACTAGAGATGAATTAATACAGATTTACTTTATTCATTAATTAAATTTGCAGATAAGTCTCTATGGAGAACTTAATCACAGTATTTGACATCACACGACTGTTGTAAAGATTAAATGCAATAATATGACTAAAATCTGTCACCTATCTTTAAATGCAAATATATGACATATAACATTGAGGTGTTTTCATTATGGCTATAAAAAATGTTCAAGAGTTTGATGAAAAACTTCTGATAAAGAAGAGTTCAGGATGGCACAGGTTAACAGCGAGTTGGCATTTGAAATTATTGAACACAGTACCAAGGTATCAAAACACGTAGGATTAGAGTGCTTTAAGAAGTGCTTCAACTTCTACTCAATATAATGGACTAGATTAGATAACACCAACCTTCCCAAAAGAGGACTAAAATAACCAGGAAAAATAATCATTAAAACAGCCTCTGCTTGAAGGCATTAGAGGACTATCAAGGCACAATGATTTGAAAGGTCATGTCTAGGGAGAGAAGGGAGCCTGACATTTGACTTCTCTTTCACCCATTCGCTGACCCTACTGCAGACAGTGGAAAACTAAGTTGAACAGGTTTATTTCACCTTCCAAGTGCCGAAGAGACAAAAATTAGAGTTCATAGCCTGCGAAGGGAAAAAGACCCTACAACCCCCACTTTCAGCTGTGATTCCAGAGAGCTAACCCAAAGGAGTAAGCATAAACCAGAAGTGAGCAGTCCTCACAAAGACTAAAAAGCCCACCTTCAGAACAGTTCAATCCCTGCACAGATCGAGGTGATCCACCCTTACCATGTCCACCTCCCAGAAGAAAAGGAAATCCTCTACAGAGGAAAATAACATCCCACACAGGTAAAATGGTCTCTAGACTTTTCATACACAATGCCCAGCATTCATCAGAAATAACCATGCTCACAAAAATAAGAATCAACCAAAAAGCAAGAGAAAAGTCAGAACAACAGAAATAAACCATAGGGAAGAGAGAGACTGGTTAACAGAAGGGGATTTGAGTATAACCTGTGATTTAAATGTTTAATAAACCAGACAGCAAAACTGAAGAATTCCATGTAACATGAATGAAAAGGGATACTCGATAATCCAAAATATAACCACTGGTAAGAAGATATTCAAAAGATGGGTCCAGCAGCACATCGCATACAGCTAAAGAGATAAAAGAAAGACCAATAATACATAAGAATATATCCCGATTAAAGCATGGAGAGAAAAACAGAAAGTAACGAGTGAAATAGAGTTTCATGCACATTTCATTAGAATCCCAGAAAAAAGAAGGGAATCGGGTAAAAACAACACTAAAGGGATAATAGCAGAGAATTTCCCAAAATAAATTTTTCCAAGCCACAAGTAAAAGAGGTGCCACAAATACTGAGTAAACAGTTCAAAGACAAATGAAATCTCAAAACCGCTAGAAAAACAGAGTATTTTTAAAGCTGCCAGGGATGGGAGTGCTCATGAGGAGAGAGTTTTCAAATGACAAACAGAGGACTCTCAATGGAGACATGGCAGCCAGAAGGCTTGGTATTAGAAATGATATCTTTAACGCACCGAAAGAAAATAATTTCCAACAATTCTATGCCCAGTGAAAACATTTCTTAAATATAAAGGTTACATAGAGTCCTTTAAGTAAAGTCAGAGGGATTGTATCACCAGAATACCTGAACTGAAGAAATTCTAAAAGGAGCTTTAAGGCAGAAAGAAAAGTAATCCCAGATGAAAGCCTGCTGTACCATTCTTCTCATAATGAGTGTTTTTAAGTAGATGTGAAAAGATCAAATTATAGATCTGAAGAATACCTTTAGGTTTCTTCTTGGCCTGTCCTGTTCAATATTTGCTTAAATAACTTGAATGGCATTTAACAGAAAATAAACACAGAAAATGTAGAAATGTTAATCTGTTAACTACTATTTAAGATTCAAAAATATGCTCCAGTATACCATAAAAACTAAATAATTCACATTTACTGAAAAATGCCTTAGGATTTGAAGCTCTATGTTTACCCACATCTGCCCTCAGAATATTCTGCATTACAAACCACCAAATCTCTGTTCTTTCCTCAAGACCCACTGTAAGTTCCCTTCACAAACATTTATTTTTCATTGATTTTTTAACCATTTTGTCTATGATAAACCAGACACTGTGTTAATTTTTAGGGAAGACAGATCGTACCCATCATCTTCCCAGTACAAAGGCTATCTGGCTATCTTTCTTGATTACATACAACTGAGTGTATTCTAGTCCTCTCTTTCAGCAGGAAGAACTCCTAGAATGCCCATGATGGTCATTTATTTTGGTTGCTGGTTTTTTCATCTCATCTCTACACCACAAACTCCCTCACACTCATGCATCGATGATCTAGCTACATCACTTAGCACCACACATCAGAACCACTGAATGAGATCTTGACAGAAGGGAACAATAGGCCCCAACTCACATGATGGGGTTTAATAGAGACAAATGGAACATTCCTCATTAAGTGTTCAAGAATGAGCCACAGGGCTAGGGCACAGTGGCTCACATCTTATCCCAGCACTTTGGGAGGCCAAAATGGGAGGGCTGCCAGAGCCCAGGAGTTCAAGGCCATCCTGGGCAACATAGCAAGACTCCATCTCTACAAAAAATAAAGTTCACTGGGCATGTTGCCAGATGCCTGTAGTCCCAGCTATGCAGGAGGCTGAGTGGGGTGAATTGCTTGGGCCCAGGAATTTCAGGCAGCACTGAGATATGATCACACCACTGCACTTCAGCCTGGGCAACATAGTGAGACCCTGTCTCAAAAACAAATGAGTAACATAAGCATCGGGTGGGAAAGCTCTGGCTTCTGATGACGAAAAAAAGAATATCTCAATATTTCAGCTAAAAAGCTCAATGTAATTCAAATGTATGCTTTTTTTTTTTTTTTTTTTTTTTTGAGGCAGAGTTTTGCTCTTGTCACCCAGGCTGGAGTGCAGTGGCGTGATCATGTCTCACACTGATGAGGCAAAACTCCATCTCATCAATGCAGTGGCATGATCTTAGCTCACCGCAACCTCCGCCTCCTGGGTTCAAGAGATTCTCCTGCCTCAGCCTCCTGAGTAGCTGTGATTACAGGCGCCCGCTACCACGTCCAGCTAATTTTTTGTATTTTCAGTAGAGACAGGGTTTCATCATGTTGGCCAGGCTGGTCTCAAATGCCTGACCTCAGGTGATCCACCCACCTTGGCCTCCCAAAGTGCTGAGATTACAGGTGTGAGCCTCCACACATGGCCCTCAAATGTATTCTTCAGGTTCTTTAGGTTGAATCTCACTTTTAATGGCTTAGAATAGAATTAGCTCACAAAAAGTCATCTTTTTATTCAAACACCCATAGAAACTAACGTTACCTATGCAGTCTGGAGACGGTCTCAAAAGACTTCTCAAAAGAGCACTGAAAACAAAGCTCCACTGGAAAGAGAAGTGGTACTCAACAGAACATCTCTTGGCCATCCAGCATCTGAGGGCTACATCACCCTACATCCACTCTCGTTTCCTTTCATTCTGATGTTTGAAAGATGCTACTTTTGCCCAGGTTTGCGCCACTTCCCAACCAGTTCTAAATTTTCCGTATTAAAATTAAACTTTGTGCTTTACTTTCTTGGTTATCGACTTAACCTCCTGGAGATAAAACTGTCTGAATAGCAAGTCCAGGTTTTACTAATGTGTTTTCAGCAAGAAAAGAGATTCATTGCAATGGTCTGGACATCTGAGGTCTCACCTCCTTAATCTCATTTTACTATGCTAAGTTGGTAATTCAAGCTTTAAAAAATCATCAGGCAAAAACCAGTCCATCTGACTTGACTTTCTGGGACATGACTACTATAATAGCACTTCTTTCTCTTGCCCATTTATTCCTCCCCAGACGCTGTTTTCAGCACTTCTCCCTTCAGATTTATGTTGTTGTATTTTTTTTTTTTTTTTTTTTTGAGACGTAGTCTCGCTCTGTCGCCCAGGCTGGAGTGCAGTGGTGAGATCTCAGCTCACTGCCACCTCTGCTTCTCCTTGCCTCAGCCATCCAAGTAGCTCGGATTACAGGCACCTACCACCATGCCCAGTTCATTTTTTTGTATTTTTAGTAGAGACGGGGTTTCACTATGTTGGCCACGCTGGTCTCGAACCCCTGACCTCATGATCTGCCTGCCTCGGCTTCCCAAAGTGCTGGATTACAGGCGTGGCCACCATGCCCGGATAATGTATTTTTAATGTAGGTACATTCCTCCTTCACGAATGAAAGAGTCACGGAGTAGAATAGACAGCATCTTGCGTTTAAAGTTCACAGCCTTAGTCTAATCCACTCTTCCGCTGTTACATGTCCGTATGGTGTTAAGCACATTGCCAAGATCCTTAGCTTTCCTGGTCTCAGTTTCCTTATCTCCGAAGTGGGGCTAATACTAAATTCTCAGGACTGTTTTCAGAATAGACCTGAATAATAAATGGAAATCTCTGCACATGGTATCTGATATGGCAGGAAGATAGGCATCTGCATACATCTGTACACATGTACATACATACAGGTGTGTACCCTTCTATAAGCTCCTTCATTACCATATCCAAGAAGGAGTACCTCCGTATCAGTGCTTTCTAAGGAATTAAATTTACTTCTCTAAATTAATTTCAAATTCCCTATTCTAAAAGCCAAGCCCTGCATTTGGCTTAAATATCTGAGTCATAGGCCAGGCACGGTGGCTCACACCTGTAATCTCAACACTTTGGGAGGCCTAGGCGAGTGAATCACCTGAGCTGAGGAGTTTGAGACCAGCCTGACCAACACGGTGAAACCCCATCTCTACTAAAAATACAAAATTAGCCAGGTGTGGTGGGGCATGCCTGTGATTCCAGCTACTTGGGAGGCTGAGGCAGGAGAATCTTGATCCCAGGAAGCAGAGGTTGCAGTGAGCCAAGATTGTGCCACTGTACTCCAGCCTGGGCAACAAGAATGAAACTCCATCTCAAAAAAAAAAAAAAAAGTCTGAGTCATAAGACCTCATCTTTTTCCCCTGACATTTCTTCTAGCAATTCTGGGCATGTCCAGCAATCGTTCTTGTTACCTTCCCCACTCTTAAAGTTTCCTGCTAGCTTCCCTTCCCCTAAATACACACAAACGTGGGCTTACACCCTTGAGGATTAAAGTGGCATTCCCTGCCCACACGCATGCTTCCTGTTTTTCCCTGAGACGCATCCCATCCATATCCAGGATTCTGTGACTTTTATATACAAAGTCCTATAAAGGCCTATAAAATCATATCCTGTTCTTGGCATCATTTACCAAGGCAGTTTTTCCTTTCATACATCCTTTGTCCTCTACCAAAGTTACAAGATTGACTCTCCTGTCTTTAAAAAGTGAGCTTGGGCGAGTGCAGTGGCTCACACCTATAATCCCAGCACGTTGGGAAGCTGAGGCAGGAAAATCACTTGAGCCTAGGAGGTCAAGACCAGCCTGTGCAAATTGGCACAGACTCTATTTCTACCAAAAAAAAATAAATTTTTATATATATTATATATATATAATATATATATATATTATTATTTATTATATAATATATATTATGTATAAAAAATATATATAGTGTTCAATTAGCTGGGTATAGTGGCACCCATCTATAGTCCTAGATACTCGGGAGGCTGAGGTGGGAGGATCACTTGAGCCTAGGAGTTCAAGGCTGCAGTGAGCTGATCATACCCCTGCATTCCAGCCTGGGGGACAGGTGGAAAAAAAAAAAGCTAGCCAAGCGTGGTGGCTTGCACCTGTACTCCCAGCTACTCGGGAAGCTGAGGCAGGGGAATCTCTTGAACCCGGGGGGTGGAGGTTGCAGTGAGCCAAGATTGCACCACTGCACTCCAGCTTGGCAACAGAGCAAGACTCCGTCTCAAAATAAATAAATAAGTAAAAATAAATAAAACAAATAATTTTTTTTAAAAAAGCAACATTGCCAAGGATCAAATAACAAAACAGGTACTGAGATGTTCTGTGCACCACCTATCACAGAGTGGGGACCCAGAGCTGTTCATCCTCAGTCCCTCACATACACATACATCACCATGGGGAGAGTCTTAATGGTGCCTAGAGTCAGAGAATCACAGAAGCCTTGAAACTACAGGGCAAATATGATCAATCTGTAATCACATATAAAATATTTATGGAGTTTAACAGCTAGCTAAACAATGCCACCAACATCCAATTCAAAGAGTAGCAAGTCAAGATCTATGTTTAAATAATTCCCTCAAATTTCAGTGGTTCAATTAAAATCACACAATAAGGATTTTTGTTGTTGATTTTTTACGTTTGTTTACAGAGACAGGGTCTTGCTTTATAGCCCAGGCTGAAAGCAGTAGCACAATCAGCTTACTGTAGCCTCAAACTCCTGGGCTCAAGCGATGCTCCTGCTTTAGCCTCCTAAGTAGCTAGGGCTACAGACGTGTGCCACCATGACTGGCTAATTTTTTAATTTTTTGTAGAGATGGGTCTCTCACTATATTGCCCATGCTGGCCTGGAACTCCTGGCCTCAAGTGATCCTCCTGCATTTGCCTCTCGAAGCACTGAGATTACAGAATGAGCCACTGTCATCTGGACCTAATAAGTATTTTAAAATAGTATATTGAGGGAAATCCGGTGGTTTTTTCTACCTATCCTGTTCACATTCTATGAGAAAATGGAGAAACTGGATTTTAAATAAGGAAAAACATGGTTTGTTTTATTAATAGGATGAAATCCCAAACTTGTAAATACTATATGGGAGATATATTAGGGCTGAGTCATTTAAAAGCAAAGTCTCACAACCCATTTCAGTAAGAAATTATTTCATTACACCAAAAAGTCTCTCTCTCTCAAAAGTCCTCATTATTTTGGTAGCCCATTAGGGACGACCACATTCCTATAAGGCAAAAACATTGCTTTTTTCAACTAGTGAGCCTTTGCTTTTTTTTTTTTACTGAGTCTTACTCTATGCTAGGATGTATTGTAAGTACTGTACACCCATGAATGCATGAAATCCTCACAACCACATAAGGTACATTATTATCCCCATGTAATGAATAAGGAAAGTGAGACACAGAGAAATGAACTAAGAGTGACAGAGCAGGCATTCAGTCCCAAATCTTACAGGTTTTTTTTTTTTTTTTTGAGACAGAGTCTCGCTGTGTAGCCCAGGCTGGAGTGCAATGGTGTCATCTCAGTTCACTGCAACCTCCGCCTCCCGGGTTCAAGCAATTCCCCTGCCTCAGCCTCCTGAGTAGCTAGGACCACAGGTGTGCGCCACCATGTCTGGCTAATTTTGTATTTTTAGTAGAGACGGGGTTTCACTATGTTGACCAGGCTGGTCTTGAACTCCTGACCTCATGATCCACCCAAAGCACTGGGATTACAGCCACCGCATCTGGCTCTAAGCCTTATTTTCTTATACTCAGCACCACTGTCTTCTATGCAACCCCAAAGTTGCTCTAGAAGCTGGTTAAGTCATCAATGTCTCCTGCACCATACTGGAATGACAAGAACTCAGTCCTCAGGCTCCACACCAATGAGGCAGTGTTCATGGTGAGGACTGAGAAAGGATTCAATATTCCTCTAAAAAAATTCAGCCTTGTAACCCTCTGCAACACAGCACACTGTCCACCCTCCAGGCTCCAGCCTTGCCTGGGGATGGATGAGAGTGGGTTCTCTCACACCACTTTCTCAAGCTCATGAGTGAGTCTGGAAGCATCTGGGGACTACGTTATATGAGAATCACTCTCCTCTATTCTTCAGAAAGCTTAAACTTTCTTAGAGTCTGCGAGAGAATCTTCTAGCTCATCCGCTTCCATTTCTGACACAGTACACATCTGATTTTTACAATTCAGGCTCTAGAAAGTATCCCCAGTCCTTGACTTTCATGCGAGTTACAAGTATGTTTGCTTTGTGATAATCCATCCAGCTGTACGATTATGTGCTGTTTTTCTATATGTGTATTAGACTCGAATCTCATTGTGAAAATACATCTATTTGAGCCCGAAATCTATATGCCAAAAGAAACTTTTAAAATATTTTTAACACTTCATCTTTGACTTAAACCATCTGATTATGATAATATAATAAATAACCAAGAGGCAGATCTCTGAAATGCCTCTTAATACTTAAAAATATTAGCTGAGCTGGTATATAAACAAAGGTTGAGATCTTCAAAGTTCCTAAAAGTGGTTTAATCTTCAGCCTCCCTTAATTCACATACCCAAGATCCAACATAACACTTGCTGTTCTCTGAACATACCATGGGTTTTCCCACCTCGAGCATCCTTCATCTAATTCATTCAACAAACATTTATTTAGTTAAGAAACAAAGTGGAACAAAAAGAGGCGGGCTCTGCCTAGTGGGAAAAACAGGTACCATTCCGTGCAGCTGGGGTAACTGCTCTCAAGGGGGGGAACTTGACGAGTCAACATTTATAACAGAAGAGATTTGACTTAGAGAAGTCAGACCTCCCTGAAAGTGTTAACATGGGATCTAGCTTCTAAAGGACTGAACCAGGAAAGACAGATGGAAGAAGTTTTCCAGGCAGAGGACCCTTAGGTAAGAAGGAGCTGATGAAAAAGAGGAACCGAAGGTGAATACGAATGTGCAAAGGCCCTGGGGTATGAAGATGCTGGGGAATGAGGAGCCACAAGGAGGCAACATCCTTCTCTCCTCTCAAAATCCTTCCTCTTCCTTCACATACTGCTAAATGTAACTTGCTCTGTGAGGCTGCTCTCTCCTCTCCATTCACACAGTAAATTGATACCCTCCCCCCATTATGGCATTTCTTCCATCCTTCTGTTAGCACTGAGCTCACTGTATTGCAATTGTCTGTTTATACATCTGTCTCCCTCACTAGACTGAGAATCCAGGGAGGACAAGAGCAATAAAGTATCATCTTTGTGTCTCTCTGCACACAGGGATAAGCGCATTTTAAATGCTGCTAAGTGTTAATGAGTGAAAGGACAGCTTAACCATGCCGCGCACACTCAGACATAAACATTTTACCTTGGAAATGTACTGCCTACTTGGCGAGTGGTCTGAATTTCTTGCGAAGATTCAGCTGTAAAGAAGCAACTTTTTAAAAAGCCTTTTTCCCCCCAAACTTAATGAATCATAAGGTGTTATTTACTTCAGCATCAGAACCATCTGCCCAGACTTTGTTAGCACAATGTAATTCACTTTATAAATATCACACAATTATCTAATTTCTGAAAGTCTGCATGCTTTGAAAGGTGTTATTTTGGAAACAAGTCCTGGCCCATCCTAGGGAAATTCCCAAACCAGCATTGTAATTGCTAAGTATATCTACAGAAGCATTGAAAGGCTGGAGAGGAAGCATAAATCCTGTGCACCATCCTGGACGTCTGGGGCACTGACAGCTGGCATGGGCGGGGTCTCCACGCCCCCATCACAGCTGCAGTCACCTGGCTGCCTGCACTTACAGGTAATAATTGCACAGCACGGCAAAGCCAGCACTCAGCTCCCCTTCATCAAGGCATCAGCCCCTTCGCCCAGCTGCTGCCTGCCTGCCTGCCTTGGAAACATTCACCAGCAGAAGCAAGGATTACGGAACACTGGCAGGCTTGTCTGCCGGCCTTTTTGCTGATTCCTCCAAACGGGAATAGCAGCCTCCAAGGTTCTCCTTACATGGTGTCAGCAACTCCTTTGCAGATTCTCCTCCCACCTCCAAATCCAATCCCACCCTTTTAGGGAGAGGAAAAACAATCAAATCAAGATTAGGGTATTCCAGTTGCAACTCAATCCTCCGGCTCTCTGGCTATTTGATACTGGGTTGTCAGATAGGACTCTGCCCCTCCAAGGTCTATCTGTATCTGACATCTTTACAGGATTACAGAGGAGGTTTAGCAGTGGTAGGGGTGGTAATTTAAAACCACACCTCCTGGAGCTGTTTATGAATACAAGCAGATGTGAGCTTATCATTCCCATGCTCACAGGCACACTCCTGGAGCCCCTGAATGAAGACCATATCCCTGAGAACTGCACTCACTGCACTGCACACTTCCTCCTTCAACTCCTCTCATCTACGAAGGGGCAGGATGTGGACTGCCTGGGAAAAGAGCCCTCTGCCAGCCCAGTCATGTGGCTGCCCTTTCATCTCTTCCCAGCAGACTGGGTTACTTTGTGGGCTGGGGTAGGTGGGTGGGTGGGTGTGTGTGTGTGTTTAATCTGGCCTATGTGGAAGTTTGTACTCTATTAGAGATTTCCTGCCTTTCTTTATCTCTATTAATTATAAAATCTCTTGGGAAGAAGGAAAAGATTCTATGAAAGAAAGGAACAGAACCCATCACGGAAAGCTGGGCCAGGTTCTGAGGAGGGAGGGGTTGTGGGCTGCACCCTACCTCGGTGACCTCTGCCGGGTTCACTGCCGATATGGCTACATTCGGGTCTGTTTCACCATTTCATGGAACTTATTCTGTCTTGCTCTTAGAATGGAAACTGCTCGTCTTACACAGTCGGGGTCTCTTCTCTCTCAGAAAGGACTGAGCGTAGGAACAGACTGTAAGCAGCTAAAGTCAGGCTACAGTGGGTGAAGGCTTTCCCAGCAACCATTATCTGAGCTTCTGCCCAAGGCCCATGCTCAGAGGCCTGTATACAGGGTTCCCATATATCTCCCCTTCCAAGGAAAAGGACATTTCTAGTGTCTTAGCCTGTTCCTGCTGCTATCACAAAATACTTACGCTGAACAATTCGTAACTAATAGAAATTAGCAACATAGTGAGACCTGATCTCTACAAAAAAAATAAAAACATTAGCCAGGCATGGTGTTCAGTGTGCCTGTGGTCCCAGCTACTCAGGAGACTGAGGTGGGAGAATCGCTTGAGCCCAGGAGGTCGAGGCTACAGTGAGCCACAATCACTGCACTCCAGCCTGAGCGACAGAGTAAGACCCTGTCTCTAAAAGCAATAAAATGAATAAAATAAATTAATTACATTAATAAGAAATTGATTTCTCACACTTCCTGAGACCGAGAAGTCCAAGATCAAGGAGCCGACAGATTGAGTGTCAGGTCGGGGCTGGGTCTCCACTTCACAGATGGGCCTCGTTGCTGCATTCTCACATGGCAGCGTCTCACAAGATGCAAGGCAACTACCTTCAGCCTCTTCCGTAAGAGCATGAGGGCAAAACTCTTTTGACTTTATCACTTCCCCAAAGGCCCCACCTCTTAAGACTGTACTACCACATTGGGTATTAGGTTCCAACACATGACTTCTGGAGGGACACATTCAGGCAGCAGCAGCAAAGGGCAGAGCAGGATAAGGCACTCTCCTCCTCCAGGAGCCCTTTCTGAAGGCCCTGTCCCCAGTCTCCCCCTCCCGATAAGCGTCCCTCCACACCATGTTCTCAAGTTCCATGTGCATGCTTTATTGGGGTCGTTTATCATCCACCTTTTTAGGAAAGTACCATTCATTCCCAACAGCATGTGAGTCTCCAAACGGCAGGCCATGAGCCCCGTTAACTTCCAGTCCCCTGACCTTCGCACAGTATCTAGCATATGGATGATACATGTGGATAAACAGAATTTCCAGTCATTTGGCTGTAAACAGGAAGCCTCAAGTCAAAAACGCCAATTTTTTCATTAGTTCATTTCAAATACCAAAGAGCTTATGTATTAAATCAACCAATATTTATTGAGAAATTCTTATGTACTAGGACTGGTCATCATAGGTCCATTTGAACCCAGGAAAGCAGCCCTGCTTGGTCCTAAAGCCTCTTTATCTCCCCTTAATGTATTCGGTTGTTGTAAATGTTTACCGAGTAGTTCCATTCCTCGTGTTTAAACCCTTTAAAACGAAATGGACTCATCACCGCAAACCAGTTGTGAGCCCCTGAGAAAATGCTGCAGGGCAAATGGCCGAGGTTCCCTCCATGTTATCCGCCTGACACTCGCTGTCCTTGGCTCTTGTAGCTCTGTGACACTGCACTTAGGCAGTAGCTCTAAGTTCACTACCTCGGCTGGGGGTCCCCATGCGAGTGGCCCACCTCCAGTCTCCTCCTCCACACCATGTTCTCATACTCAGTGTGCACGTTTTATTGAGAGCATTTATCACTCTTTCAGAAAAAGAATCAGTCACTCTCAATAGCAAGTAAGCCCCTAGAGGGCAGGAATCCAGTCTCATTAATCTCCATTTCCTCTGACCTTAGACTTTGTCTGACTGACCCCAGCTTTCTCTAAGTTGGACTTCAGCACTCCTGCAGGCACGACCTACCAGCCCTAAAGCTCTGCGCGCTACAAACACAGAACAAAGGTGGAGGAAGGTTATAAAGATGTCTTCAGGAGCTCACATGTCTCTGAAACTTTGTTCCATCTCTCCTTACAGCTGAAGTGTAAAGAAAGCTAGGACTTCAGGCTCCATAGCATCAATTATTTAACAGAATAAAAAAATGCCTTGGCCATAACTTAGAGTTCTCATCAGATCAGTCCCCTTATGAATCCAACCCACAGAAACTGAAAACTCCTTCAAAACAGTAAAATCTGTGAGGTATACAGTTATCAGATGCTGCTATCTCAATAGCATGGCATCAAAAACGTTACACATTAACAAGGCTAATTTCTCAGGAGTGTTCTGCAAAAAAACAAAAAGGCAAATAAGTTGTTTCCTGAAAAAAAAACAAAAAAATTATGTTATGGTCCCACACACCTTAAAATCTACAGTTGGGGTCTTTATTTGTCCTATAATCAAGGCGTCAGCAAATGTTTCTGTTAAAGGCACAATGGCAAATATTTTCAGCTTTGTGGGCCACACAGCCTCTGTCCCAGCTGTTCAGTCGCACCCTTGCAGCTCAAAAGCAGCCTCAGACAGTACATACAAGGCTGGACCTGGCCCTGTTCCAAAAAAACTGTCTTTACAAAAACAGATGACATAAAGGCAGGAGTTGAATTCACCAACATTACCAACATGATTAAACTGTGGAAGGTCCCGGTTTCAATAATCCTATCTCAAGCATAGTTTTGTCTGCTAGCACTGAAGTTGAGCTAAAAACAACTCAATTGCCGTGGGCCAGTGTCTCAGCAAAGGAACACTTGTAACAATGATCTTTTGTGTCAGAAGACCATGCTTCAGAACTGCCTGAAAAGTTTCCAGCATCAATAGAAGGAAATGCATGCTTTCTCTTTAAAGTGAGTTTGAGTCTTAGGAAACTGCTTATGTATGTGAGCCAGTCAAACAGGTTGGAGACACCCTGGTGGTATAAACTCAAGTAAGGTAAGCAGTTCAGTTAGAAATCCATGATTTTAATCTGCATACAAACATCTAAGCTGATCTACCCCGTCCCACCATATTCAGTCACTTACTAGAATACCAAGTGAGGTATGGAGATAAAAATATCTAAAAACTAAAGTATACATCCAGAAAAGACAGGATCTTAGGACCACCTGGTGGGGGGCGGAAACACTCTAATTCATCCAAACAAACTGAGGTACAGAGGAATTGTCACTTGCCCAAGATCACAAAGCTAGGACCTGAGGGAGGCATGACCCTATGACAGTAAACTATGAGTTATAAGGAGCAGCAACCATGCCTGCCATGGCCTAACACTGCATTCTCTGCCTCCACCCCAGCCCCTGGAATGTATCAAGCAATTAAGAAAGATTTGCTGAATAAACAAACAATTAATGAAAAAAGCAAAAATAAGCCAGACCTCTTTCCCGTCAAATATTGTGTGGACCAACACATTCACTGATCAAAAGCAATATGCTACGTGTCATTTTCTTCCTGATGGTGAACTGTGCTTCTGGTTGGTTCTTCAGAGGCCACGATACACTGCTGAACTGATGTGAGTGGCCTGAAGGAGGGGAGCGCTACTCAAGGCAACTACAGTAACTCCGTCCTAAGGAATTATTTATGCATGATGAGAATCTGTCGGGAACATCAACGATGCCTTTATCTTCAACTATGACACACAGAGGACTCGGTCTGAGTGGACTAACACTGTCTGCCCAGGTTTTCCCAGGACTTGCAAAATGGAAGCTTGATTGCTTAGAAAGGTTATGGCTTATTGTACATTATCTACACGCACTCATCCATCACCGTGAGACTGTGGTATATGAAGCAAGCTCCTCAAAGCAAGGGTTAAGGGTTAGGATCTACTCTCTGACTATTCCTAGCTATCACCCTGTGTTGGCTTTCTGACAATAAACGGGACAGGCGCCGTTCCAGGAGACACTGCTTCAGAGAGAGGTTCCTACTGGACCACCATAACATCTGAAGCGCCCAGCCCCGCTCCACAGTTGAAGGTCAAGTGGAAACAACCTGCATTCCTTCCACAGGTGTGGGCCTCTTCAGAGGAATGCAGACTTTGAGCTCCCTTTATGTTTTCAAAATATTGCTTTTTCTTTGAACTAAAGTGGAATGTGTAACTTTATCCACAGACTGCAATTTTACAGCCACCCAATTTCTACGATATGACTCTTCAATATCTCAACTCTTTTTTTAAAAATCAAACTATCTAGATCTACACAGTAAAGTTTCTTCCTTTTTTCCTTGGAAAAGCTACATATAAATACGGGTGTGTATATATATATATATGTATACCTTTATGTATATTTATGTGTATACATACACATGTCTTTATGCATATGTGTATGTATTTTGTCGGTTTTTTTTTTTAATAATATATATACTTTTTATTGCATTTTAGGTTTGGGGGTACATGTGAAGAACATGCAAGATTGTTGCATAGGTACACGGTGTTTTTTGTTATTTGCGTTTTTTTTTTTAATGAGGATAACAACCTTAATTAAAAGAGTCAGATTATTCAACAGCCACTCTGACCCTCCTTTCTATGTCTGCAACAATGACTATTTAGCACAGGCCATTAAAGGACCAAAAGTCATTAAGGGTAGGAAAAGGTCCTACTCCTTCATCACTTAGAGTTTAAAACAACACCAAATATGTTTAGATGATTTACAAAAATTCTACAAATTTTGCCAACAGCTGAAAAGCAATTTAAAAAATTATGTTAATCAATTAAATCAACTAAAAGATTTGAAATCTATAACCTCTGGAAATAAATATTTTAGGTGACACCTCAGTTCTTCAGCTTTACCAATATAACACTCTTCCGGAACTATTAGTAATACCTCACTCCCCACAAATTTTGAAATGCCAAAAAGAAATTCAAACATAAGACACTTTTCATTTTATTTCACATATATATAATTTTCCAGGGTGGAACACATACACACACACACACACCCCTTTATAGAACCGAAATGCCAGATTCAGAACATCTACAAGATAAATTCAGACATCTGAAGGGGGTTTCCCACAATTACATCTGCAGTGCTATCAACAAAATCGGTTTATTTTAAGATTGCCTGCCCAATATATAAATTTCCCTTTGTGTTTGAAATACTTCTATCAGATAAGATAGCTTTTGTTTAAACTGCTATTTTCAGAATTTGCTTTGGGGGTTCTGAATGCACACAGTGGAGTAACTTGAGATTTCCTACCCTGCTTTAAAATGTGTTTCTTCTGTCTGTTTGTATTTAGTAATTTCCTGTCAAATAACCTCACATAATTAACTTTCCTCGCTCCAACCTACTTCTTTTTTCCTATTCCTACTTCCTGAGGACGGTAATAAAATGCTGATTACATTCGGCTGTTATCTGCCTTTCCCTCCTTCTCCATCCCCCTTCTCTCCCTTTGTGGAAGCTCCCACTCAGGTTTCAGCAGTTCATGGACAGAGAAAGACCTCGAACAGGAAAGGAAGCAAACCAGACTGCAGGAATTCCTGATCATCCATATTTACTGGGTACTCCGATTGCTCAGCAGGGCCTGGTAAGCAGTGAAAGAGGTGCTTTGTTTTTTCTAAACTTCCATGAAATTCACAGACCAAATCCCCACGGCACTGTTGCTGGTACATGCAGGAATCCCTCCCTTCTCATTCTTCATCAAGGCTTGAGATGGCTGGGAAGAAGAGTCATGCCAGGACAGGAAGGATGCCCACTCGCGTTTACGGAAAGCCACTGACAGGTCTGAATAGAAATTAAACCTGGCTATTTTTCGTAGAGCTGAGCCTATCAGCCTGTGTACTTCTTGATCATTTGTCTTTCCTTTCACACGAATTGTATACTCTGATAGAAATTAGGCAAGTAATTCACTACTCTATTACCTGGGCATTCCAAACACACACTTCCAAAGATATGGCATGGGGAGAAGACCAAGCAATGTTGTGACTTCATTAAATGTTAATCTGTTCTGAGACAGTGTCTCACTCTGTTGCCCAGGCTGGAGTGTACTGGTGCAGTCACAGCTCCCTGCAGCCCTGATTTCCTGGGCTCAAGAGATCCTCCCACTCAGCCTCCGAGTAGCTGAGACTCCAGGCACAAGCCACCATACCCAGGTAATTTCTTTTATATTTTTTTCAACAATTTTATCATGTTGCCCAGGCTGGTCTCGAACTCCTGGGCTCAAGCAATTATCCTCCTGTCTCAGCCTCCTAAAGGGCTGCAATTACTGGCATGAGCCAGCATGCCTAGCCCAAATTTTAGTGTTAGAATCGTACTTTCAGAACACAATGACTGACTATCTTCACATACATCAGGGTGCCCTAGCCCTACTGACATACGGGACCCGATAGTTCTTTTTGTGCAATGCTGTCCAATACACTGTAAGGTTTTGGTTTGGTTTTACCCTAATACTATGAATATATAGGACCCAACAATTCTTTGTTGTGGGGGACTGCCCTGTTCATTGTTCTGTATGATGTTTAGCCAGATCTATAGCCTCTACCCACTAGATGCCAGTTTTACCTTCACCTACTCTATTCATGACAACCAAAAATGTCTCTAGACACTGACAAATGTACCCTGGGGTGGGGGGGGGAAACACCCTCACTGAAAAATGCTGATATATACCACACTCAGGGAAAAGAACCTGCTTCCTTACACACAAACCAAGTTATAAAACATCTACCTACTTCATATGAAGAATTCAATCTTCTAATTCCAGAAACAGCCTTCATTCTGACCACTAAATATCTGAGGAAGTAAATCATCGTGACTTCATATCATGAATATGCCTTGAATTCACAAATGACATACCCTATTGTACCAAACCTATTGCAAAGGCTAACAAAGAAATCCCAAGGGACAAAAATTATAAACCTCATCATGGACCAGAAAGAGACCACAAAGGCTAACAGGCAGGAGGAGCTAAGCCACAGGTTGCTGGAATCCAGAGCTATGAGCCAGTGATGCCTGGAGTTTGATACCTGATGGCCCATGGGTCTCATCCACACCAAGCAGTTTCACTCCAGGCTTCATGCCTTTGAGAAACTCTTGAAGCACATCAGCTGGCACACACAAACAACAGTATTCATAATGACACTGCTACTAATAGCAAAAAATCTAAATGACCAAAAGTCTACTTACAGGAGAATGAGGAAATACATTGTAGTATATTCAAATCAAGTAATAAATTCACATCTGCAGTAGAAAAACTGCTGCTACAGGTAACACTAAGTCTTAGAAACATGATTTTGAATAAAGGATAAGTCACGAGGTGACAGTATCTTTTAAGAAGCTAAGCATAAGCAAGGCCAGGTATGGTGGCTCACACCTGTAACGCTAGCAATTTGGGAGGCCGAGGCAGGCAGATCACAAGGTCAGGAGTTAGACCATCCTGGCCAACACGGTGAAACCCCCGTCTCTACTAAAAATACAAAAATTGGCGGCGTGTGGTGGCAGGCACCTGTGGTCCGAGCTACTCAGGAGGCTAAGACGGGAAAATTGCTTGAACCTGGGAGGTGGAGGTTGCAGCGAGCAGAGATCACACCACTGCACTCCAGCCTGGGTGACAGAGTAAGACTCCATATAAAAAATAATAATAAGGCCGGCGCGGTGGCTCACGCCTGTAATCCCAGCACTTTGGGAGACCGAGGCGGTTGGATCACGAGATCAATAGATCGAGACCATCCTGGTCAACATGGTGAAACCCCGTCTCTACTAAAAATACAAAAATTAGCTGGGCATGGTGGCACATGCCTGTAGTCCCAGCTACTTGGGAGGCTGAGGCAGGAGAATTGCTTGAACCCAGGAGGCGGAGGTTGCAGTGAGCTGAGATTGCGCCATTGCACTCCAGCCTGGGTAACAACAGCGAAACTCCGTCTCAAAAAATAATAATAATAGTAATAATAAACATAAGCAAATCTTAAACCTATTACATTTATTTAACTTATTGAAATCTATTTTTGAAAACCCAGTATGTATGTTTTTGAAGGCAAAAGAATGAGAAACACTATATTCAGACGAGTAGTTACCTCTGAGAAGGAAGCAGTGGGTTTTTAAACATGCAGAGTGAACCCTACTGGAAATCTCTATAGGGAATTAATGTGTATTCACTTACTATTCTGGTTTATATCTACAGGATGTATACATATGAGCATGTGTGTATATTTGTGCACCTTCATATGTATCAAATATTATATAACAATTTTTATAATTTCTCTTCCTGGAAAAAGAAAAAAAGACCTAACGAAAATGATGTTAGGCTGGGTGTAGTGGCTCACGCTTGTAATCCAAGCACTCTCATGGAAGGCCGAGGCAGGTGGATCACTTGAAGCCAGGGGTTCGAGACCAGCCTGTCCAACATGGCAAAATCCCGTCTCTACTAAAAATAAAAAATAAATTATCTGGGCGTGGTGACAGGCACCTGTAATCCCAGCTACTTGGGAGGCTGAGGCAGGAAAATCAACTGAACCAGGGAGGCAGAGGTTGCAGTGAGCAGAGATCAGGCCATTGTACTCCAGCCTGGGAGACAAGAACGAAACTCTGTCTCGGAAAAAAAAACACACAAAAAAAAAAAAACACAAGGAAAGAAAAATGATAGTAAACTGAAAACAAAAGCAAATTTTTTGTTGTTGTTGAGACAGAGTCTTACACTTCCACCAGGCGCCAGGCTGGAGTGCAGTGGTGCATTCTCGGCTCACTGCAACCTCTACCTCCTGGCTTCAAGCAATTCTCTTGCTTCAGCCTTCCATGTAGCTGAGACTACAAGCTCACGCCTAGCTAATTATTTTATTTTAGTAGAGACGGGGTTTCACTATGTTGGCCAGGACTGTCTCAATCTCTTGACCTCATGATTCGCCTGCCTCGGACTCCCAAAGTGCTGGGATTACAGGCGTGCGCCACTGCGCCTGGCAAAAGCAAATATTAATGTATATATTTCAGTAAACTAAAAGGTGAAGCCAAGGAACAGTTATGAGATATAAGAAACCAGAAGCAAATAAATCATTAAAACACCAAGTGTCATTTGATTAATTGATTTAAAAGTTAATAACCAATTTTGTATGTTAAAGAGGGGAAAGTTGGTTGGGCACAGTGGCTTATGCCTGTAATCTCAGCACTTAAGAGGCTGAGGCGGGCAGATTGCTTGAGCCCAGGAATTCAAGACCACCCTGGCCAACATGGTGAGACCCTGTCTTTACAGAAAATACAAAAATTAGCCGGGTGTGGAAGCATGCATCTGTAGTCCCAGTTACTTGAGGGGCTGAGGTGGGAGGATCCCCTGAGCCCAGGCGGTCAATGAGTGAGCCATGATCATGCCAGTGCCCTCTAGCTTAGGTGACAGAGCAAGACCCTGTCTCAAAAAAAAAAAGGTAGGTGGGCCGTCAAAACTCCAGGCAACAAAAACAAGATGAGGAGTTTGTTTAATGGAGAGTTAAGGCATGCTAGGTCCTTTCTATAGTCAGGACGACAGTAAGAATACTAGCTATAGGGTTTTTTCTAACGTATAGTTAAAAAAAAAAATACAGACTATTAAGCATTTAAAAGCAATTATTAAAAGCACTGGAAACCTCTTCTATACCTCCCAATGCAAAACAACACTCCCCAAAAGACTGAATATAAGGGGTCTGAAAAGATACAGCAGGCACAAATTAAAAATAAAGCTAGGTGATAATGTACAAGGCCCTTTGTACAGGCACTGTCATTGAAAGAAGCTAATACAATTTAGGGACTCACAATTAAGACCATTCAACAGAATCCAGATTCCCAATACAGACTCATTAACATGTGTAAACAGAGGACATGACATAGTCACGTGGCAGCCTGAAATCTAGGGTTTGGAAACATCGACACAAAATGCAACCACAGATAAGCATTAGAGAATACAGAAGCCAGGGAATTCCACTTGGAAATGTTCAACAGCACAATGAATTCTGTGGCAGCTACAAAGGCAACGACTGTCACAGGTACAGCCTAACGCACACGTTTCCAAAAAGGGTGGACTGAGACGGGGCGAGCAGAGATGAAGCACAGGTGAGCACCCACACAGAGAGATGAGACGGCATCTAAACAGCAGCAGGAAGACTGCACTGGGAGGCCAGATGCGGTGGCTCAAGCCTGCAATGCCAGCACTTTGGGAAGTCGGATCACGTGAGGTCAAAAGCTCAAGATCAGCCTGGCCAACATGGTAAAACCCCGTCTCCACTAAAAATACAAGTTAGCTGGGTGTGGTGGCACGTGTCTGTAATCCCAGCTATTCAGGAGGCTGAGGCATGAGAATCACTTGAACCTGGGAACTGGAGGCTGCAGTGAGCTAAGATCCTGCCACTGCACTCCTGCCTGGGCGACTAAGTGAGACTGTCTCGGGAAAAAAAAAAAAAAAAAAAAAAAAAAAAAAAAAAAAAAAAAAAGAGTGCAGTGGTAGAGTGGAAACAAAGGCAGGGTGGGGGCAACAGAACTGGATTTGAATTCAAATTAACTCAAGAGCCTTTCAATCCCTACCACTGTGTTACTCACTGAGCAGAAATGCGGCGATCGAGAGCCCATGCCTGAAGCACAGGCTACGTCCATCCGCAGACATCCTCCTGAGCTGGATTACTGCACGGCACTACTGCAGCGCAGCAAGACCCTGCACCTGGAGTTAAAAACATGGCTGGCACCCCGGGTCAGCACTGCATGGACCCGGAGCCCAGGCACTGCAGACATCCGGGCTGCCCACTTACTAGAATTTTAAATACGTTACTCAGCTCCTTTATGCCTCAGTATCCCCATGGGTAATACGCACATAATAGTACCTTCCTCACAGGACTAATGCGAATATTTAAAAATTTAATATGCGTAAAGTACTTAGAGAAGTTCTCATAAACACTAAGACTCAATAAACTGTCGCTGTTATTATTACCAGCTTTCTAGTTCAATGCCTTCGGGCTCAAGTCCTTGAAATCCCTCAGCCTCTGCTTTCTTCTTTTTAAAACATAATATTCCTGTCTTCATAACATTGGCTGCATGGTTTGGAAGAAAATAAAAGGCAAAACAGCTTTGTAAATTGCAAGTGTTATACCAATAGTAGTTACAGAACTAAGTTCCCCTGCATTTCAAAGAACCGAGAGCTCCTTTTTCTTGTATAGATTGGCATTTGTTAACTCCCTGGGTTGTCAAGAACTTCGTATGGCAATTTTCTTTCACAATATTAGCCACTCTCGGTTCACCATAAGTAATAAAAGGCATTTTCTCTAGAAATCGAGCACGTTAATCAGCTGGGGACAGCAGACGGATGTCCACGCATTAGAAATAACTAAACAATTTTGTTAACCTTTAGCAAAAATACGCATGCACACATGCTGACTAGCTCGGAGTTAAAAGATGTTAATGCTTCTTGCTGAAGCAGTATGTGCAATGTTTACCCTTCTTTCTTTTTATTGTTCCTAATTATTTTTTAAATGCAACAGACTCAAGACAGTTTTTTGATGAAGCTTTGTTTTCTGCAAGTTCATCTCAGGATATGAGAAGAAGGAAACACTAATGCCTGCTGGTGAGAGAGGCCATCTGAAGGGCTCCAAAAGCAAAATTAGATGATACAAATATAGCAAGGGAAAATGGATATTTTAAAGTCAATTTCCTAAAATAAACCCCCCTTAGCACTCAAAACGCACTCTCAAATCTGACTCCAGATGATTTAAGACGAGGTTAGTTACTCTGTGGATGAGTCAAATCTTCTGCTCCTGTTACTCACCAGCTCTTTCACTTTTGATGATTTTATTGACTGTGAACTCCCTGTGCCAAACACAGTAAAAAGAGGTAATGGGAAGACAAGATCATATGAAATTAATCCATCTTCCTATTTCTGCACAGCTCTGATGAAAGTTTAGGAGGAGGAAGAAAGAACTAACAACTATAAAGAAGGCTTGAAATTATCTGTGAGTCAATATAAGCACAGTGAATAATGAAAAGAAAATCCCAGCATGCAAGCTTTTTGGAAATTCTGAAGAAGCCCACAATGTGAGTCCTTCTTGACACAGGGAGACATAACCGAAATGCCTAATTCACAAAAAATCAGGTAGAAGTGGTAACACCACACATTTTTGGTCTGAGAGGTACCTAATGGTGTTCCAATTAAAATCATGCAATAAAGACTGCAAAGTCAAGCAGGTATGGAGCCCAGTCAAGGGGAGCAGAGGTGATGGAGATACCCAGCCTAAGGAGAAGCCACTCAGAAATAGGGATCTATGCCAGGCGCAGTGGCTCAAGCCTGCAATCCCAGCACAATGGAAAGCTGAGGCAGGTGAATCAGGAAGTGAGAAGTTCAAGACCAGCCTGGCCAAGATGGTGAAACCCCGTCTCTACTAAAAATACAAAAAATACAAAACAATCAGTGTGGTGGCAGGCGCCTGTAATCCTAGCTACTCAGGAGGCTGAGGCAGGAGAATCACTTGAAACCGCAAGACAGAGGTTGCAGTGAGCCAAGATTGTACCAGTGCACTCCAGCCTGAGCAACAACAGTGAAAGGAAGGAAGGAAGGGAGGGAGGGAGGGAGGGAGGGAAGGAAGGAAGGAAGGGAAGGAGGGAAGGAGGGAGGGAGGGAGGGAAGGAGGGAGAGAGGGAGAGAGGGAGAGAGGGAGAGAGGGAGGGAAGGAGGGAAGGAGGGAGGGTAGGATGGAAGGATGGATGGATGGATGGATGGATGGATGGATGGATGGATGGATGGATCTGTGCTCCACCATAAGACATAAAAAAGTAGCCCACATACATGGGAACTTGACTTAGGAGGAAGGCAGCCCTGCAGGGCATTTGGGAAAATATGGTGTTTTCAGCAAATGGCTGGTTTAATTTTCATATCAATCTGGAAATAAAAGAAAAGTAGCCCTTTACCTCACAGCATAAATAAAAGTTAATTCTGGGCAGATTCTAGATCTACATATGAAAGACAAAACAATAAAACTTCCAGAAAATAATGTAGGAGGATGTCTCCATAATTTGGCAATTAAAAAAAAATTCTTCACCAGAACACAAAGGACATAAATCATAAATGAAAAGACAAATTTGACTAAATGAATATTAATATCTTCTATACATAAAAGCCACTATTATGAGAGCAAAAAGACAAAGCAGAGAGTGGGCCAAGAGATTTGTAACTCACATAACCACCAAAGGGCTGATTTCCAAAGTACACAAAGAACTCTTAGATGCCAAAAAGAGAAACAAAACCCAATTTAAAAATGGTTAAGAAACTTGAATAGGTCCTTCAAAGAGATGATATCCACCCTGATTTGATTATATGAACGTATCAAATTACCACATTTACCTTGAAAATATGTACATCTAATATGTACCAATAAAAAATAAATAAATGTAACATGGACACAGGGAGGGGAGCATCACACACTGGGGTCTGTGGGGGGGAACTAGGGGAGGGACAGTGAGGGGTGGGGAGTTGGGGAGGGATAACATGGGGAGAAATGCCAGATATAGTTGATGGGGAGGAAGGCAGCAAATCACATTGCCATGTATGTACCTATGCAACAATCTTACATGTTCTTCACATGTACCCCAGAACCTAAAACGCAATAAGAATAAATAAATAAATGTGAAAAAGAGGATGCCCAAATGTAAGTGTAAGAAAAGGTTGTCAACTTCATTAGTCATTAGAAGAAAACACAGATTAAAATGATGATGAGGCCAGACACAGAGGCGGGTGCCTATAACCCCAACACGCTGGGAGGCCAAGGCAGTAGTTATGGTTGAGGCCAGGAGTTCAAGATCAGCCTAGGCAACATAGCAAGACTCCATCTCTCCACAAAACATTTAAAAATTAGGCTCGTGCAGTGGTGTGCGCCGGTGGTCCTAGCTACTCTGAAGGCTAAGGTGAGAGAATCACTTGAGGCTGAGGCTGCAGTGAGCTATGATCGTGCCACTGCACTTCAGCCCAGGTCACAGCACAAGACCCCGTCACTAAATACTTTTTTTAAAACTATGATATGATACCAGTACACATCCACTAGAATGGCTAAAATGAAAAAGACGGGCAAGGGCAAGAGTTGGCAAGTATGTACAGCAACAAAACATTTCATCCAATTTTAATAGTAGTATAAAAAGGTACAGCTAGTTTCAAGATCTGTCTGGCAATTCCTATTAAAACCAGATACACGGGCAGGGCGTGATGGCTCACACCTGTAATCCCAGCACTTGAGAGGCCTAGGCGGGTGGATCATTTGAGGTCAGGAGTTCAAGACCAGCCTGGCCAACATGAAGAAACCCCGTCTCTACTAAAAATAAAAACATTAGCCAGGCATGGTGGTGGGCGCCAACAATCCCAGCTACACAGGAGGCTGATGCAGGATAATCATTTAAACCCAGGAAGTGGAGGTTGCAGTGAGCCAAGACTGTACCACCACACTCCAGCCTGGGCAACAGAGCAAGATGTCACCTCAAAAAAAAAAAAGGCCAGGCGAGGTGGTTCACACTTGTAATCCCAGCACTTTGGGAGACAGAGGCGGTCTGATCACAGGGTCATGAGTCCAAGACCAGCCTGGTAAACACAGTGAAACCCCATCTCTACTAAAAATACAAAAACTAGCTGGGCATAATGGCAGGTGCCTATAATCCCAGCCACTTGGGAGGCTGAGGCAGGAGAATCACTTGAACCCAGGAGGCAGAGGTTGCAGTGAGCCAGGATTATACCACTGCACTCCAACCTGGGCTACAGAGCAAGGCTCCATCTCAAAAAGAAAAATGAATACGTGAATATCTCATGACCCTGCAATTTTGCTTCCAGGGCATGTGTGTTTGTGTGATTGTTGGTATAGCTAACAAAACTACAGATACATATACATCAAAAAATCTGTATAAAAATGTCCATAAAATTATCTTTAATAAGAGAAAAAATTCAATACAACCTATGACTATTAAAAATAGAGTGGGTTGGCCACAGTGGCTCACACTTCTAATCCCAGCACTTTGGGAGGCCAAGGCATGTGGATCACCTGAGGTCAGGAGTTCAAGACTAGCATGGCCAAAATGGTGAAACCCCATCTCCACTACAGATATTATAGGCGTGATGACAGGCACCTGTAATCTCAGCTACTGGGAGACTGAGGGAGGAGAATCACTTGAACCCAGGAGGCAGAGGTTGCAGTGAGCCGAAATCGAACTACTGCACTCCAGCCTGGGTGAAAGGAGCGAAACTCAGTCTCCAAAAAAAAAAAAAAAAGGAGAGTGGATAAAGTACATTCATATAACAAAATAGTGATAGTAATATCTTTGAGCCTTTCAAATGTGATGCTGAGTGGAGAATAAGCCACCCAACTCAAAAACACATATATGATAAAAATTCATTTATAGGAAGTTATAAATTTGACAAAATTAATCCAAGAGAAGGTATGACAATAGTTTCTAGGTGCTGGCAATGATTCAAATGCCGCCTATGTGAAAGAATTTATAAATATTTATTGAGCTGAACTGTATAACATATGATTTGTGTACTTTCCATGTGTGTTATACTTTAAAGAAAATTTATTTAAAATATAAATAAAGGCCAGGCGTGGTAGCTCACACCTGTAATCCCGGCACTTTGGGAGTCTGAGGCAGGCAGAACATGAGGACAAGAGATCGAGACCATCCTGGCCAACATGGTGAAACCCCGTCTCTACTAAAAATACAAAAATTAGCTGGGCATGGCAGTGCATGCCTGCAGTCCCACCTATTTGGGAGGCTGAGGCAGGAGAATCGCTTGAACCCAGTGGGCAGAGGCTGAGGCGAGCCGAGATTGCGCCATTGCACTCCAGCCTGGCGACAGAGCAAGACTCCGTCTCAAAAAATATATATATAATATATATATAATATGTAACATATATAACATATTATATATATGTTTTATATATATTATATATAACATATATTATATATAATGTATTAGATGTATGTTATAATATATTATGTTACATATATATGTTATATATAGTATATATGATTATATATTATATAACTCTTTACATCTGTTTTTTGACCATTATGAGCTTTCTCTCTTAATTATATGTTATATATATTATATATATGTTATATATGAAATAATATATATATTATATATATAAATCTTTAATTTACTAAACCCGAAAAGCTCTGATGCTAAAGCTTTATCTTAAGAAAATGATCATGAGTATGAAAAATTTTAGGCACAGTATGTCATGCAGCATTATTTGTAATGACAAATGAGGAGTGTTCAACAATAAGAAAATGTCAAATATGGTGGACTTAATTAGTACACTATTACCTAGCAATAACAAGTATACTCATGGCCAGGCATGGTGGCGGGCGCCTAATCCTAGCACTTTGGGAGGCTGAAGCAAGTGGATCACGTGAAGTCAGGAGTTCAAGACCAGCCTAGCCAAAATGGTGAAACTCCATCTCTATTAAAAACACAAAAATAAGCCAGGCATGGTGGCGGGTGCCTGTAATCCCAGCTACTCAGGAGGCTGAGGCAGGAAGTTGCTTGAACTCAGTAGGCAGAGGTTGCAATGAGCCAAGCCCATGCCACTACGCTCCACCTGGGCAGCAGAGCAAAATTCCATCTCAAAAAAAAAAAAAAAAAGGCAGGGCACAGTGGCTCAACCTTGTAATCCTAACACTTTGGGAGGCCAAGCGGGGGTGGATCACGAGGGCAGGAGTTCAAGACCAGCCCGGACAATATAGCAAAACCCTGTCTCTACTAAAAATACAAAAATTAGCCAGGCGTGGTTGTATGGGCCTGTAGTCCCAGCTACTTGTGAGGCTGAGGCAGGAGAATGGCTTGAACCCGGGTAGAGGTTGCAGTGGGTCTGGATCGGGCCACTGCACTCCTACCAGGGTGATACAGTGAGACTCTGTCTCAAGAAAAAAAAAAAAAAGACAAGGAATGACAGAACGTGAACTACTTGGAAATACACCAAAATCATTCACTACAGGATTCAGGTAACTGGATTTTATGCAACTTTTTTTTCTTTTTCTTTTTCTTTTTTTTTCTTGTTTTTGGCTTTTCTTAAGAAATTTTTTAAAATCATTTGTTAGACTAGTAAAAACAAAAAGTTATTATTATTACTTAATATTACAGAATGTTTTGATTTTTTTTTCACTACGTGTGGGAGGGTGAGTCAGAAATTTCTCCTCTATTTCACCAAGCAGAAAATGCTCCACACCACATAAAACAGTTCCCTAGACAGCAGGTGTGAAACCACTTGGGCAAACATTAATTGACCTATCTGCATATACTTGTGCCTCCAAAGTCCTCATCTTGTAAGAAATCTAGTATTATTCTTTAAAAAGTAGAACAAAGTGACAGACCGATGACCGAGCTCAGGAATCCTATGGAATACAGTCTTAAGACTCCTTGGCTTTTGCTTCAGGGACTAAGGAGAAGGCGGCCCCAGATACTTTCAGAGATGGCTCTGGAACTAACCAGCGGTAGATAAGATGACTCCTTCATCTGAAGTCTTGCTTATTGGGTAGGTTACCATTATACGAAAGAATTCTGTAGAAGAAAACTACACAAGCATACGGCACTGTGCTACACTTTGTGGGATTATAAAACAATATGAGACCTATTCCTGCCTTCAAGCAGCTTAGAGTCTTGTCTATCAGACAGCACATAGTATGATGTAAGCTAAATACAAAGATGTCAATGAACTAAATACTTATGTTAATTAGCACCATCCTTATTTTTCTAAGACCTGCCACGGTCACAGGAGTTTTAGGTCTGGAAACTGTATTTCTCAGATTCCTTAGCCAGCAAGGTTCTAGGTTTAGGTTCTTGCAATAAAAGGCACTCGTATGAAACCAGAAGATGGCAGAATCCATTTGTCTTTTACTCTGGCAGCAATAGCAGCGGGAGATTTGTGCAGAGTCTTATAACACAGGCTCCGGACGCAGGAGCAGCACAGGAAGTGGAGTAGCACAGGGCGCCGGTGTCCCGCAGTGACTGAGTGGGCCATGGTGGCGCGGACGAAGACATACTCTGGCATTCGAGGTAATGGTTTCCGGCAGTTGCTGTCTGAGAACCACCACCACCTCCACCATTCATTTGCTCCTCTAGTCCTTTCAACAGCTGCAACCTATCTCCCTATATCGAATCCTACCCTGCTTGAAATATTAATAGATAAATAGGTTCAGTTTCCTTGAGTGACCCACGACTCACAGTCAGGGAACAGGAGAATCTCTTCTTCTGATCTCCTTTGGAAAAAGGCTGAATCCTACAGTTTAAAACATAGTCTTCTAACTCCACCACCAACTCTTTACATCTGTTTTTTGACCATCATTAGAGCCTTCTCTCTTAATTGCCAAAAATATGGAGGATGACATAGGAAAATTAACATTTTTATATCAAATATTTGACAAAGATTAATATTCTCTTGAATTAGATATGTTTATCCTTTAAAATACTAATGACATATTAACTAGACGAATGCCACTTGAGGGCAATGATATAATCACTGGGGGCTTAGCCTGTTATTAAGCTTATCAAAACCATCATTATGTGTGTGTTCACACATCTACACATACATATTGTATGGCTTCTTTTTCTTTTTCTTTTTAAGACAAGGTCTCCCTCTTTCCCCAAGGCTGTAATTCAGTAATGTAGTCACGGCACACTGCATCTTCCCATCTCGGCTTCTGGACTAGCTGGGACTGGAACTCTAGGTATGCACCACCACGCCAGACTAAGTTTTGTATTTTTTATAGAGACAGTATCTCACTATGGTGCCCAGGCTGGTCTCAAACTCCTGGACTCAAGAAACCCTCCTGCTGTGGTCTCCCAAAGTGCTGGGATTACAGGCATGACCATTGTACCTGGTCGCATATGCCGTCTTAATTTTGTCTCCTTACCTAGATTCCCATCATAATTCCATATATATAAACCGAACTGGCCGGGCGTGCTGACACACACCTGCAATCCCACCACTTTGGAAGGCTGAGGCGGGTGGATCACAAAGTCAGGAGATCAAGACCATCGGGGCTAACACGGTAAAACCCCGTCTCTACTGAAAATACTAAGCTGGGCATGGTGGCACATACTTGTAGTCTCAGCTACTTGGGAGGCGGACAAAGGAGAATTTCTTGAACTGGGAGGCGGAGGTTTCTGTGAGCCCAGACCACGCCACTGCACTCCAGCCTGGGCGACAGAGTGAGACTCCGTCTCAAAAAAACAAAAACAAAAACAAAAAAAAACCTAATAACTATATTGCATGATAATTCAGACTACCTATAGCCATGGAGGACTCAGTTAAAATGTAGAAGTGACTCTAGTACCCACAACTGACATGCACGACTGCTTTAACGTAGAAAGGAAAAGCGGTCAACTCCTATATACAAAATCAGTATGGACTAGGTCAAACTTCTGGTTCTGGGTGAAATGGTGTAAACATACCTCACTCATTTCTTCCATTGAACAGAAGCATATAACTTGAACAGATATAAAGCAGCTACTGGAAAAAAATCTAGAAAGTGAATAGCATCCGGGAAATCATGGAAAACCACTGGAATCAAAGTTGCAATCTAACTATCAGTGGGTTTACCATTGATTTTCTCCTAGGAGCCTCTGACCTGAACTTAAGATCAGAAACCTAGCTGGAAACCTAGAAATGAGCACTGTTGCAGTGAAGGAGAATGTTCCAGAAGCCCCTAATTGTGGCTCATGGACACACAAGAGGGCTCCAGACACTCCAGGAGGGTGTGAAATCCCTGACTTGGTTCTTTGCTGTTTCTTCCCCTTCTCTGTGCCCGTCATTCAGAAGGTTGCTCCCAGACAATGCCAGGACAGTGAGGACAATGACCACTAAAAGGGTCAGCAAGAGGGAAAATGAGGGAGGGAGGGGAACCCTTCTCTCCATTCGGTGGAGGTGTGATAAGGCAGACCTCTGTTGCTTTTTTTTTTTAGCTTTCTCCAACCTTCTGTTGCTTGGGCCCAGAGAAAGCCCCAAATAAGGAAGTGCACAGTGGAACCTAAAGGACTGAAAGTGGGGCCCTGAGGAGCTAAAAAGTGCCAAGGGGAGTAGGGAGAAGGAGTAGCTCGGGAAAGTCACACCACAGAACTGCTCATCAATGCCAGGGATCATCACCAAGCCTTAAACGTGTGCATCGATTGTAATTACCCTACCAAAGACTCAAGAGAACAGACAGACCCACCGCACAGGTCACAGAGTGACCACCAGGTGGCACACTCCCAGACTTGAACCAAGTAGTACTTTAAGGACTTTGAAAAGTGAACTGATACTGAAGGGAACCCCCTGAACTTAGGCTGGAACTTAACCAAACTAGATCAATCGTCTGCTTAGACAAAACAAAAAAAATTTCCATGAGATTAAACACAACCCAGAGACTCATAACATAATCATAAAAATATCTAGGATAGATTCCAAAATTACTCAACATACCAAGAACCATGAGAATTTCAACTCATATTAGAACCATGAGAATTTCAACTCACACAGAAAAAGACAGTCAACACGTATCAATGCAGCATAATACAGATGCTGAAGTTATGTGAAAAAGACTTTAAGGCAGCTACTATATGATAGAACAGTTCTATTTTATGTTTGAATGAGCAATCATAAACACTCTTGAAACAAATGTTAAATAAAGTCTTAGCAATGAAATAGAAAGTACAAAGAAGAAATGAATGGAAATCTTAGCACTGGAAATCAAAATTTAAAATTCACTGCATGAATTCAGGAGCAGAGTGGAGATGACAGGGGAAAGGGTCATTGGCCTTGAAGATAAATCAATAAACATTACCTACTCTGAATAACAGAGAGACACAGGTTAAGAATTAAATGAACAGAGCTTCTGAAATATGTGATTGAATAACAAAAGGTCTAACATTCATGTCCTTGAAGTCCCTGAAGGAGATAGGAAATAATATGTGCTAGAATTATGTTTAAAGAAGAGGCCGGGCACAACAGTTCACGCCTGTAATCCCAGTACTTTGGGAGGCTGAGGCGGGTGAATCACCTGAGGTGAGGAGGTCCAGACCAGCACGGCTAATATGGTGAAACCCTGTCTCTACTAAAAATACAAAATTAGGCCGGGCACAGTGGCTCACGTCTGTAATCCCAGCACTTTGGGAAGTCAGACTTCCTGTTCAGCTTCCTCAGCTCCCTCAGCTCTCCTGCTGAGGCAGGAGAATGAATGGCTTGAACCCGGGAGGCTGAGGTTGCAGTGAGCTGAGGTCACACCACTGCACTCTACCTTGGGCTACAGAAGAAGACTTTATCTCAAAAAAAAAAAAAAAAGAAAGAAAAAAGAAATAAGTAAGAGTGGAAACTCTGCCAGGTTTTACAAAAGATAAACTTACAGTTTCAAGAATCTGTGGGTAAATCCAAAGAAATTCATGCTAACATAAACTGCTAAAAACTAAGGACATTCTGTCTTGGGTGATGAAAAAATTCTAAAACTAGAGAATGCTGTTACACAACACTGTAAATGTAATTAAGGCCACGGAATTGCATGTTGTAAAATGGTTAAAAGGGTAAATATTACACTTTTTAAAAAGCGAAAGACAGAAAATGATCTTCAAAGCAGAGTAAAATGATACACTACACCAGTTTATCACTGATTAGAAAACAATGATTAGAATGATGGTGGATCTTTTACATTAACTATCAAGACCTGGAAGAAGTAGCAAAAAATTTTTAAAGAACTGTCATCTTTTAAAGTAAATACTTGTCAATCTAAACCTTTTTTATCCAGTGAAAGCATCTATCAGGAATAAAGATAAAATAATAAAGGCATTTGTGGATTAAGGGAAACTTTCAAACTATATAGTCAGCAACCCTGCTCTAAAAGAATTACTAAAGGAAGTTTTTCAGACAGAAGGAAAATGACAACAGAAGGAAACATGACTAACAGGAACAAAGGAAGAGGGACAGAAATGATGATTACCTGCATAAAATACATTACTCTTTAGCTCTCTACATTGTTTTTGATGGTCAAATGCAAAAAGTACCTGATGAAATAGATTTTCAATGCATGCAGATGTTACACATAGACAATAATGATGTAAAAGAGGGAGTGGAAAGGAACTTATAAGATGATAAGGGTACTACATCCCCACTAGTAGCTGTTAAAAAGTTAAATATGTATTTTGTAATGCATGGAGCAACCACTAAAAAAGCTATACAAAAAGATATCGTCAAAATCACACGAAATTAACAGACCATACCAAAAATGCTCAAATATTTTTTTTTTAATGTCACGAGAAGTAAAAAAAAAGAGAACAATAACAAAAAAGAGAAACAAGCCAAGTGTGGTGGCTAATGTCTATAATCCCAACACTTCGGGAGGCAACTTGAGCCCAGGAGCTTGAGACCAGCCAGGGCAAAGAGGGAGACTCCATCTCTACAAAAAATTAAAAATTAGCCAGGTATCATGGTACATGCCTGTAGTTCCAGCTACTCGGGAGGCTGAGGTGGAAAGATTGCTTGAGCCCAGGAGGTAGCAGCTGCAGTGAGCCCTGCTCATGCTACTGCACTGTCAGCCTGAGTGACAAGGTGACACCCTATCTCAAAAACAAAGACAGAAACAAAAAAGAAATAATGAAATGGTGGATCTAAATTCAAATGTGACAATAATTACAATAAATGCATATGGTCTAAAACACAACTAAAAGTCAAAGACTGTCAGACTGGACTAGAAAATATGACTCAATATATTCTATGTAGAAGAAACTCACTTCAAATACATTTATATAGGGGGGTTAAAAGTAAAATATGGAAATGTGTAATGCAAACAAAAATTAAAAGAAATCTAGAAAAGCAAACAATATTAGAAAAAAGGCAAAAAGCATTTTACTAAAGATGATAGGCAGACGGCTGATAAGTACACAAAAAAATTTTCAACACCATTAGACATCAAAGAAACACAAATGAACACCACAATGAGAGGTTACCACGTACCTATCAGGATGGTTAACACATACATGTGACAAAACCTAATTGTGGCAAAATTGCAGAGAAACTGTATTGCTCATACACTGCTGGTGGATTATAAAATGATACAGCCACCTGGAAAACATTTTGGAAGTTCCCTTCAAAATTAAACACTGGGATACTACTCAGCAATAAAACTGAAACTACTATTGATATACACAACAAGTTGAATGAACCACTAGGGAATTATACTAAGCAAAAAAAGGCCAATCCCAACAAGTTACATGTTGTGTGACTCCATTTATACAACATTCTTGAAATGACAAAATTATATAATTGAAGAACAAATGGATGGTTGCTAGAGGGCAGGGACTAGGGGCAGGGGAATGACTGTGGTTATAAAAGGGCAACATGAGAGATGCCTGTGGTAACAGAATTGTGCTGTATCTTGACCTTGGTTTAGATACACAAATCTACATATGTGATAAAATCACATTTAAATACATACACACACACATAGTGTATGCAAAGCTGAGGAAATCTGAGTAAAATCCATGAATAGTATCAATGTTAATTTCCTGGTTGTGATATTATACTCTATTTTGCAAGATGTTACCATCAGGTGAAAGTTGGGTAAAAAGCTCACAGGATCTTGGCCAGGCACAGTGGCTCATGCCTGTAATCACTGCACTTTGGAGGGTGAGGTGGGTGGATCACCTGAGATCAGGAGTTCAAGACCAGCCTGCCCAACTTCATGAAACCCTGTCTCTAATAAAAATACAAAAAAAATTAGCTGGGCATGGTGATAGGCACCTATAATCCCAGCTACTCAGGAGGCTGAGGGAGGACAATCACTTGAACCTGGGAAGCGGAGGTTTCAGTGAGCCAAGATCATGCCACTACACTCCAGCCTGAGCAAAAAGAGCAAAATTCTGTCTCAAAAAAAAAAAAAAAAAATTAACAGGATCTCTTTGTATCACTCCTACAATTGCATGTGAATCTACAATTATTAAAAGAGTGAAAAAGAAAACTGGAGTGAGTGGCTATATTATTACTAGACAAAGTGGACCTCAGAACAAATAAAGTTACCAGTGTTAAAAAGAGATACAACAGGCCAGGCACGGTGACCGGTGACTCATGCCTGTAATTCCAGCAATTTGGGAGACCAAGGCGGGCAGATCATCTGAGGTCAGCAGTTCAAGACCAGCCTCGCCAACATGGCGAAAACCCATCTGTACTAAAAATACAAAAAGATTAGCCAGGCACAGTGGTGGTTGCCAGTAATTCCAGCTATAATCTCCATGCAAGAGAATCGCTTGAACCCAGGAGGCGGAGGTAGCAATGATCATGCCACTACACTCCAGCCTAGGCAACAGAGCAGGACTCTGCACCAAAACAAAACAAAACAAAACACAAAGAGATACAACATAATAATAAAATAACTGATTTGCCAAGAAGATACAACAATTATATATGTATATGCACCTAACAACAGAGCTTACATCAAATAAAACTCATTAAAAAAATTTTTTTAAGAACAGACACATCTGACCAGGCATGGTCACTCATACCTGCAGTCTCAGCACATTGGGAGATGATGGCAGGTGATCACCTGAGGTCAGGAGTTTGAGACCAACCTGGCCATCATTGTGAAACCATGTCTCTACTAAAATACAAAAAAATTAGCCAGGCACGGTGGCACATGTCTGTAATCCCAGCTACTAGAGAGGCTGAGGTATGAGAATCACTTGAACCTGGGAGGCGGAAGTTGCAGTTAGCCAAGACTGCACCACTGCACTCCAGCCTGGGTGACAGAGTGAGACTCGGTCTCAAAAAAAAAAAAAAAAGAATAGATAAATCTGCAGTTATATCTGTTGACTTCAACACTCCATTCTTAGTAATAGATAAAACTAGTTGAAAGAAAACCGGTAAGGATAGCCAAGAACTGAATGTTGTATTAACCAATTGAATTCTAGTTGAACATTCCACCCAACACCAGCAAATCAACAGTAAATGGAACATTCATGAAGAGAAACCATAGGCTGAGTCATTTGGAAAATAAAAAAAAACACCTCAACTAACTTTAAAAGACTATGATTATACAATGCATGTTCTCAGGTAGAATTCAATTAAATTAGAAGTCAACAACAGGAAAATCTCCAAATAGTTGGAAACTGAAAATCAACAGGTAAAGTTCTAAAGTAGTTTCACTTATATGTATATTTGAAACTGTGAAAATTATATGTAATTAAGTCCACTGTATATAAAAATCAGGAGAGAGTTAAGTCTATGGAATTACTGAAGTTGTTGGAAACCACAAGTCAGACTGAGTTTGTACCCCCTGTAGTGCAGCCAGTATCAGTGTGGAGCATAAAGGAACCCTTTGAGCCATATTCTACAACGGCCATCTCATACTATTAAATAAATGACTATTCCAAACTCATTGCTCTTAAGTCACTTGAAAACTACAATGTTGATAGGGTCCCTTTCTCCTGTTTTTCTGATAATCATCTTGCAATTTGTTAACAACAGTCATAGGGCTTCCCTCTGTGTCCCCACCCAAATCTCACCTTGAATTATAATCCCACCCACCCCATGCCCAGGAAGGGAGATGGTGGGAGCTCACTGGGTCACGGGAGTAGGGGGATGGTTTCCCCCATGCTGTTCTCCAGATCATGAGTGAGTTCTCACAACAGCTGATGGTTTTAAAGTCTGGCACTTCCTCATACACTCACGTGCTCTCTATGTATATAAGTATACATACATATGTATATACGTGTGTTATAGATACGTTTCTCTCTCCCGCCACCATGTAACTTGTGTCTTGCTTCCCCTTCTACCACAGTGGCATTTCCCGAGACCTCCCCAGCCATGCAGAACTGTGACTCAGTTAAGTCTCTTCTCTTTACAAATTACCCAGTCTCAGGTAGCATCTTTAAAGCAGTGTAAAAATGAACTAATACAAACAGCAATATTTATTTAAGAATTCAGTGCTATAAAACCTAACGCAATGCTGAGATTTGAATGTCTTGATCTAATCCAGTTTGTCTAGCTTCCTCTTGCCCTTAGATAAGTTTAAACAATCTGTGATTAAAAGGCTCTCTGTTTCTGAGACATGAACAACTTTTAGGTGCTTGAGACATACAGGTGACTTTCTAATCTCAACAAATATAAGGGTTGACTTAACAAGGGCATAGGTCAGGGTTGAGATATTCTTTTAAATGTGTCCAACGAAAGAGGAATTGGTTACGGTTTAATGTTTTAAGTGTGTATTATACCAGTGTTTCTGAATTTTCTAATTTAAAATTTCCACTCTCATCTCCAACAGGTAGTAATGTAGTTATTTTAAAGGTAAAAGGAAAATATGCTAAAAACTAAATTGTGGGAGCTTTAGTAATATACATAAAGTATGCATTGTCACCATGACCTGCATTTAAAAAAAAAAAAAGTGTAACACATCCATAGCCTCTATCCTCAACTGACATTCATTCAACAAATACTGACTGTCTATCAGGTGCCAGACATTACACAGTAATTGTTCTTGAGAAATACCCAGTTCCATGGGGAAGACAGACATATAAACAACAATTACAATCTAATATGATATTCGCTATAACAAAGGGCTCACAGACAGAGGTATATTGACAAATGCTTCACAGAAAAGACTTGGAGCTAGATTTCAGAGTGAGGAGGGCAGTGTCGGAGAGGGAGGGACAAGAGAGGCAGCCAAGAAAAGGATGAATCCATTTAAACAATCAAAGAGCATGAACCAGGGCACCTTAAACATGGAATGAGGATGGGCAAAATTAGAGAAGGACTTAGAAAACACACTTTAGGAAAGGTTTTAAGATATCCTGGAGGCTTTGAGGCAGGGGAAAGATGTAATCAGAAATTTCCTCAAAATTCCTGCCTAGGCCTTGCACAGTGGTTCACGCTTATAATCCCAACACTGTGGAAGGCCGAGCCGGGCGGATCACCTAAGGTCAGGAGTTCAAGACCAGCCTATCCAACATGGTGAAACCCTGTCTTTATTAAAAATACAAAAATTAGCCAGACATGGTGGCACGTGACTGTAATGCCAGTTACTGAGGAGGCTGAGGCAGGAGAAATGCTTGAATCCAGGAGACACATGTTACAGTGAGATGAAATCATGCCACCGCACTCCAGCCTGGGTGACAGAGCAAGACACCATCTCAAAAAAAAAAAAAAGTTGCCTATTGGCAACATCTGTTGCAGTTCTCTCGAAAGTAATAAAAAAGTACTGAACTTAATAGTCACAGAAGCAGGACAAATTATAGGCATATTTAGATAAACAGAAAAGACTCTGTGATCCAATTAGCTGTGAGGAAGGGTGAAGGGTGGATCCTATCCTCTCACTCAGCAGCTTAAAGGTAGAGAAGTCAAGAGAAAAAAAGTTGGGTAAGAATAACAAATTTGCTTTGAACACGTTCGTGTTTAATGTGATATGCCTCCTAGACAGCTAGATGGAGACTTAAAACAGTACTAAATTTTGGAAACAGTAATGTGGATTTCAGCAGAGCAAAGAGACCGAAGGTATAGGAATCAGTAAGAATCCGTGATTTATAGGAACTGAAGTTTCTGGGGATAAAAGAAATCAAACACAGAAAACATATTCTTGGCCAGGCATGCTGGCTCACACCTATAATCCCAGCACTTTAGGAGGCTGAGGCAGGTGGATCACCTGAGGTCAGGAGCTCGAGACCAGCCTAAACAACATGAAGAAACCCTGTCTACTAAAAATACAAAAATTAGGCAGGCGTGGTGGCGCATGCCTGTAATCCCAGCTACTTGAGAGGCTGAGGCAGGAGAATCGCTTGAACCCGGGAGGCAGAGGTTGCGGTTAGCTGAGATTGCACCACTGCACTCCAGCCTAGGCAACAAGAGTGAAACTTTGTCTAAAAAAAAATTTATCATTCTTGTCATCTTATAAGAAAAGCTTCCTCGAAGGTACAGATCTTGAAAGAAGAAAAAAAAAAAAAGAAGAAGAAATGCTTCCTTAGCAGGGAGCACTGATTGGAAATTGACTTAGAGTTTATACACAGTTTCCCTTGTTTCAAAAAGTTTGTCCACAGCGGTCCTAAAGTGATCATCACGAAAGCCAGTAATGATGCAATGCTCTGCCATCAACATTTAACTTCACTTCTGGAAGGGAGGATGAGAAACAGGCCTGCCTCCTGCCCACTCCAGCCTGAACAGGATTCCAACAACTGATGCAACAGAGCCAAGGACAGCAGGCTCTTCTCAGGTGGAGTCCTCATCAAAACCCCAAGCACTTCTCCCCCGTTTCCCACTCACATCCTCTTCCTTCCCCTATGTTTTGCTGTGAATATACCTGCATGCCACAAATAGGCTACCAAGTCTTCTTAGAGTAGGTGGTACAAATGTAAAATACTGGAACTTGCCGGGCACGGTGGCGCACACCTGTAATCCCAGCACTTTAGGAGGCTGAGGCGGTGAATCAGTTGAGGTCAGAAGTTTGAGACCAGCCTGGTCAACCTGGTGAAACCCCATCCCTACTAAAAATATGAACATTAGCTGGGTGTGGTGGCGTGCGCCTGTGTTCCCAGCGACTCTGGAGGTTCAGGCAGGAGAACTGCTTGAACCTAGGAGTGGGAGGTTGCAGTGAGCCAAGACTGTGCCATTCCACTCCAGCCTGGGTGACAAGAGCAAAACTCGGTCAAAAAAAAAAAAAAAAAAAATACAGTAGATTAGTTAAGAAGTAAATATGGCAAGGACAAATTCTGTTGCTTTTTGATATCTGTGAGAAGGCAATTGAAGTGTCAGAACTAGTAAAGACGGTAGGAATTGCAAGATCCAAGCAAACAGTTTCCTCGCTTTCAATTAGATTTGGACGTCCAAGAATAATCCTCTTACTTTAAGTGTAAAACTCCTGGCAGGATAATTGAGGTGAGGATAGGAAAGTACAGGAAGATTCTACAAAACTTTAGCTGCTCAACAGACAAAATAAGGTATGAGAGGCACCCATCCAGGGCTCTAGAAAAGTATTTGACCACTGCCAGAATCCAGAAAAACCAATGCTACCAGGCATCTAAAATGAAAAGTACCAGGCCAGGTGTGGTGGCTCACACCTGTAATCCCAGCACTTTGGGAAGTTGAGTTTGAGACCTCAGGGTGGATCACCTGAGGTCAGGAGTTTGAGACCAGCCTGGCCAACATGGTGAAGCCGCATCTCTGCTAAAAATACAAATATTAGCCAGACGTGGTGGTGGGTGCCTTTAATCCCAGCTACTCAGGAGGCTGAGGCAGGAAAATGGCTTGGACCTGGGAGGCAGAGGTGGCGGTGAGCTAAGATTGCGCCACTGCACTCCAGCCCGGGCAACAGAGCAAGACTCCATCTCAATAGACAGACAGAGAGACAGACAGACAGACAAAGTTTCTTAACAGAAACTTTTCTTTTTTTTTTTTTTTTTTGAGACGGAGTTTCGCTCTTGTTACCCAGGCTGGAGTGCAATGGCATGATCTCGGCTCACCGCAACCTCCGCCTCCTGGGTTCAAGCAATTCTCCTGCCTCAGCCTCCCGAGTAGCTGGGACTACAGGCACGTGCCATCATGCCCAGCTAATTTTTGTATTTTTAGTAGAGACGGGGTTTCACCATGTTGACCAGGATGGTCTCGATCTCTTGACCTCGTGATCCACCCGCCTCAGCCTCCCAAAGTGCTGGGATTACAG